>JAREIS010000480.1:0-245499 GCA_030060385.1 Muscicapa striata striata | reverse complement strand
GCTTCCCGCCGGCACCCGCGGGTTCCGGATCCCAGCGCCGCTTCATCCCGGCGGCCGGAACAACGAGCGGCTTGTCCTCGGGGACAAAGGCGGCCCTCAGAAAACGCTGCTGCCGAGGCCGGGGCGCTCAGAGAAGTTGCTGTTTCGTGCTCATGGCAGTCCTGCTTGCCCTGACGAAAATACTCATTCCTTACTGTTTCTGGCCAGCGAGGCTCAGGCTGCCTGTAATCAGAGTACAAAGGCATCTGCTGATGATACAAAATGTATAGAAAGTTAGGTTTTAATTACCGAATCCTAACTGCAGTGATGTTTCAGGCTTGAGTCGATGAGCAAAAAGCCCCTAGCATCCAAAGCTTATTTGTTGAGTCTGTGCCTCCCTATAAGCAGGAAACAAAAGCAAGATGCGACAGTGGCGTTTTCAGAGCTGGAATATGAGGCAATAATATTACAACCATCATGAAGCTTCACTATTAAAGGTGTGAGCAATGCTTACCTTAAAATTTTCATCCATGTTGCTGTTCTAGTTAAAGGGGTTTAATTTTTATTTGATATTTTCCCCTCTTTACAGGCTACCCTAGTAGATGCTCTTTGTAGATGTTTTTAGGCCCGTTCACATGAGAGAGAAGTTGTTGAAAGCCCTCATGCTGAAGATGGGTGCATTGAAAAAGCCATCCTGTTTCATTAAGCTCTTGTGCTGTGTGACTTACTCCTGCCAGGGATTCCTTTTTGCAAAAGCTCTTGCATCAGATTTGTAATGAAACTAGAAAAAAACCTACCAGCATGACTCAGACTTTAATCAGCCTGAGTGGATCATTCTTCTCTAGGCCCATTTCTGATACGTTTAATCAGGGAATGCTTAAATTTGACCCCAAATCTTGACTTACTTTGGAAGTATTAACAAGAATGAACAAGGTCGTGTTTGACTTTTTTTCCCCCTTTGAAACGTAGTTCTAAAACATGTCAGATAAAGTGCCTGTATAGTAGGGAGCTGCAGTCCTGTGAGTAAGTTTCTCTGGACAACTTCTGGCCCTGCCTCCCTGCTGTGATTGTGGCTTGGAGAGGAAATCAAGGCAGTAGTGGTCAGTGCTGTGTGGCAGTGCCACAGCAGATCTCCAGTGGGGCAAAGCAGAAACCTGGGGCAGCTGTGCTTTCTAGTCGTAATTGATGTGGGTAATTTGTCTGTTACTGTTCCAGGCTTGCTTTTCAGAGATGGGTTTCACTCTGACAGAGGGGTACAGAAGTGAGACATTCTGGGGAGGAGATGATGCAAGGCATGATAACAGAGCTGGGACTATTTAATGCTATGTACTTATAAGGGCAAATGAGGTGGAAGTGGCCTCTTGGCCTGTCTGTTCTGAGAGGTGGTTTTAGAAAGGTTGCAGTCAGTTGAGAAAGTATTTAACTGGTTAAAGGAAATTCAGCAGGGACAAGAACTCCTTCATCAGCAGAGTGAGAGAAAACTCAGTTTTTCCTGCCTCCTGAGAAAGATGTGCTTGCACTGGGAAGGGCACTTACTCAGCAACAACTACAGCAGCTTTTTGAAATTTTCATTGCCCAGAAGACAAGACAGCACAGCCCAGTGAGGCTGAACACAGCGGATGTGCTGCTTTGAGGCAGGAACTGCTCACCGAGATACATGAACGAGTGTGTGGTTATGGTGGTAGCAGCCTGCCTTAGCACAGGGCTCCACAGCCCCTGCCCTGCTGTTCCAGCACGGGTACTGCGAGCTCCAGCCCTGCCCCAGAGCTGCCTGCTGGGGATGGACAGTGCATATGGCAGGTTGGGAACCCCTGCTGCATGCCAGTCCTGTGCTGCTGGCTGTGTAGGGAAAGGGAGCCTGTTTCTCCAGCCCTGTGCCTCTCCCTGACCTGACAGCCCTCTCCTCATGTGCCTGGCACTTTAAGCATCAACCCAACCCTTTGTAGTGCTGGGGTTCCCTCAGCCCAGACTTGCAGCAGGGTCCTGTCAAAGCTGTTCTGTAGCTCTTGCCTTGGAGCCTGAACCCAGGGGGAGCTCCCTGGTTTGGGGAGGGAGGGCAGGAGGACATTTTGTTTCTGTTTCTGAGTTCCCTCTCTATCAGTGTCAGCCTTCGGATGGGACAAGGACCTGGGCAGAGATGAGGAAGTTACTGCCACTCTGACACCAACACCTCCGGCTGAGTGTGTTGCACACCCTGTTGCATCTGTTGCGGTGTGTAGTGAGTGAGGCTAAAGCCTTCTTGGGGTGAGAACCCTTTGTCCCCAGCCTCTCAGTGCAGTACGAGGTTGTCACAATGACACACGTGATTGCTGTGAATTGCACTGTGGAGAAGAGAGGGTTTTTTTACTAGCTCTTCTGCTTTTCAACACTGAACCAGGTTTGCCCACCCCCCTTTTTTTTTTTTTTTTTTTTTTTTCTTCCATAGTGTTAGTGCTATAAATAAGCTAGGCTGGAAGGACAGGCTGTACATTTGGATGAGCCATTATGAAAGGTGAATCCCTCTCTTAAGGCAAATGGTATTTGCAATCAGTATGACCCCCCATACCGCCCCCCTCCCAATACCGCCCCCCCCAAAAAAATCCATCCTTCAGCCAAGGGGGACCCTAAGAGATTCCAGCAATCCTGGTGGGGACCACTTTAGGTCCAGTCAGAAACACTGGTGTGAACTGCAGCTGGCAAATGTCTGCCCAGTGAAGGATCACTTCAAAATCCAGGTCAATATTAAAAAGTCACCCGTGGACTCCATTTTTGAATGAGACAAAAACCCAAGATCAACAAAAACCTGAGATCAATACATCAAATTCGCTGACTTTGTAGCTTTTGAGATGGTGACTACTTGCTTACTTTATATGCCTCGGCTATTTTAACTCCCCTCCCGTCCTCTAAGCTACTGACTCATTTCCTCCTCTAAAACCTTCCTTTTTTAGCCTTTCGCTCTGAAGTATTTGGTGTCTGTTTTGAGCTGCGTGCTCTATGCCTTACTTAGGCAAACTCCTACATCACAGTCCTGCAAGCCATGCTTTTGTACCATGGAAATCGTTTGTTTTCCTTGATAGTTTCAGTCCTGAGGAGCAGCCTTGGCTACTGACTGTGCTCGTCGGCAAATTGCTGCTTTGCTGTTGGAAATTGGGGAGGCAGACAATCGGCAAAGCAGCTGGTGAGCTGAGGCTGCCGCTGCTTATGCTAATTGCTGTTGTCTCGCTCTTAGCCCTGCTTCCCCCATCTGCCTGTATCCACCTGCTGTCTTTTCATCCACTTTTGTCCTGATCTCGCAGTTGGAGCAGGGATCACAGAAGCTTCTGTTTGGCTGAACAACCACAGAGCACCCAGACCCTGACTCTCTGTGGTGTCTGATGCAGCAAAGGGATAGGCAGTGTTCCCTTGTGCACGGTGGTGACCCCGAGCTTTGGTCGTGGCTGATGGACGCTCCTGTAACAACATTAGCTGAGTGTGCCTGAAGTACCGTGCCTTTTTCTCAGGGTTTGTGGAATATTTGCTCTGTGGTCTTGGCATCGCAAGGATCAGCAAAGATAATTTTAGACAGGAACAGAAAGTCTCTGTAAACCTCACAGTCATAGCTATTTCACTGGCAGAAAAAACCCCATGAGGAGACAGACCATGGCTGTGCATTGCTGAAACATTCTGCTTAGCAGGTGCACTGGAGTAAAAACTTAAAGGGAAATTTGAGGATAGGAGAATCTAAGGATGATTTCCGGAAAGTGCTGTGGTGCTCCATCCCTTTTCTGAGAAGGTGATGCAGCAGACAGGATGCAGGAACCAGAGCCTGGTATCTGGTTCAAAGCCCTATCCTAGTCCATGGCGTGAGTCTGGACAAGCTGCTTTTCCCCTTTACATTAGTTTCCTGTTTTTGAGATGTTACTGTTGTTCCTGCTTTTTTTTGTATTGCAATTGGAGATTTAGTGCAGATGTTAAGCTAGATGTTGCTTATCGATACTTGATATTTTTACAGTAATGAAAAGGCTGTTCTTAAATTGCTGATGAGTGCCAGAACTCTTATTCCCTTTAATTTGTTATCAATTTCCACAGTTGCTGCAGGTTGCAATCCTTCTGACTTCTGCGTGGTAAAATCTGCAGGCTATAAGCAACCAGACTAACATTTGACCTTGCTTGCTGCTGTAAAACTGGGTGAATTTTATGAGCCTTACCAGAATTGGTCTGGATTGAGTGGGATGGGGAAGTTAGCTCAGTGCTTCATTACCTCCGGGGCATTTTCTCCACTAGAAAGACAAAGGAGGAGATAACACAAGAAGGCAGCTCAGCAGTGGAACAGCTTCGTGTTAATTTAACTAAGCAAGAATGTCATCAAGCTACTCTCCTACCTGGCTTTTTTAATTTCCCTTTGACTTTGCTGCCACTTAACCTGCCTGAAGTACTTTTTATGGTGAAAATGAAATGCATCTTGCTCCAGAATCAGCTTAAGGGCTGGCCACTGCTCAACTCTCACTTAAATCCTCAAAACAGGTCAACATACAAAACTTAAAATGATGTGTTTTCCCCACATACACGGGAATTGGATCTCAAATCCCTGTCAGTCTGAGAAGGGAGGCTCGTGTTGAGTGCAGTGAGGCCTTGGACCAGTGAGTAAAGCTTTAAGCAACATCTCTGCCTGCATTACCCGAATGCTTTGCAGAGTTCCCTGGGATTGTGCTCCAGAGCTTTTGCTGTGAGACAGGGCTGTGTGTGCAGCCCCTTTTATAGAGGGAGAGGGCTGAGCCCAGAGAGGCTGCACGGCTCTCACAGCCCCGGACAGGAAATTTGTGTCGGGTGTGATGAATTCTTAGCTGCCTTTACAGGGTAACACCCGACCCCTCGGGCCATCTCTGCTCTGCGCATGTAAGATGATAGTGCTGCTACAGTGAATGCGGCACGACTGCAGGGATTTCTTGGAGAATAAGCATTTGTGTCTTATGTGGGCTTCGTTCCAGGTGTGGAGGTGGTTGCTGCTGATGCCATTAGTAATTGCTATCTGCAATGCCATTAATTATTTCCTGAATTAGTGAACCTCCACTCCTCACCCTCTGTAACCCAGACAGAAGGTTGTAGCAGTTTTCTTATGGCAGGGTTTGTGCTCAGCTGCATCAGAATAATGACACCTTTTGGAGGTGTGTTTCTCATGCAGGATGGCCCTTTGTTTTGGCTTGGGAACTGCAGGCCTGCCTGTGTTTGTCAGGGCTGTGGCCACTTATTGAACCTGTCTGAGTTTGGCTCTTTGGAATGGAGGGAGCTTGGCTCTTGTTAAAATTGGGAGTTCATTTTATGGAGGGCTTCTGTGGGTAAGATTAGATGGGAGGCAAATTAGCACTACTCTATGTATAGGGCAAGGTGATGTACAGGCATAGACTGGAAAATCCCCATCCCTAATCTGCTTATTATTTAGTCATAAGAAATGCATGGGGTAATGAAAAAGGAAGCAATGAGACATATTAGTCAGCATGATGGATGTTCATCAACAGCAGCCTTATAGCTGTGGAGGATTTGCTAGAGGGTAGTGAAAGGCCCTTCAAAATTGTAAAAAGAAAATTAAGTAGCATTGACTATGATTTCTGAGGAATGCTCTGAGAATTTAGGGTGATTACTGGAGTCCTGAGTTGCAGAGGTGGGTATGGAGAGGTAAGCACTCATTTCCCAACAACAGTCATGGCTGCTGTAACACTGGAGAGAAGCTACAGCACTGGAAGTGCCTGTGGAGCACAACTTGCATGGGCTGCAGGACAAATCTGCCCACAGCCTGGATCTGGGTGGGTCTGAGTGCTATGGGAGTTGGCTGTACCAGCGGTGATATGGGTGGTGCTGGGAGCAATCATACCAGTTTTTTTACCTTCCAATGTGTCAGATATTCTCAAAAAAGGCTTTGCTTTCCTGTGAACCTGAGCCTCACACATGGATGGATAACACTCCTACCACTACTGCCACTTGGGCTCTGCCAGGTGAGGCGGAAGAGTAGGAGGACATTGCAGAGAGACACACTGGGAAAGAACAGGGTCTTGCTGTGTTTCCTGTGAGTGTGCAGTGGATGGGAATCTCTGACAGTTTCCTTTACCTCTCTCCTATCTGTGTTGTGGGCTTGCAGGATGTGGACAGATTATGAATGGAGTAAAGAGTAGCTTGATAGCTGTATCTCTGCTCTAGCTATATTTATAGCTCTGGGTTGATAGCTGGGTCGTGGTGAGCTATATATACCTGCTGTGGTTGGTCTTGTCCAGGAAAGTGACAGTGGGAAGTCTCCACTGAAAAACAGGGTAGTGTGAGTGGAGCATTTCTTTCCCACCAGCCTCTTTAGATCTCTTCTATGTGCCTGCATCTGTACTGGTGGTCTGTGCTTGGTGTGCTGGCTCTCTTCTGGCACACGGAGTGTAAAAAGGCTGGTTGGTGTGGGGGCATGGACCACACACAGCTGGGTGAGCCCGTGTACTCCCAGGCTTCAGCAAGCAGCAGTCTCCTTCTGAGCCTTTGCATTCCCTGAGTGGCACAGCCCACATCTCTGGATGGGTGGTCACCCAACAAGCTGCATGTGGGTGCTGGGAAAGAGCATGGTTACCGCTGTAGTTCTGAAGAGGGCCAGGAAGCACAGCTTGCCAGTCGATGGTGTATGGGCTGAATCTGGCCAGCCAGAGCAACTTCTTCCCTGAGCAGGCTACCCTGTCATCCTTCCCTAGGGCTCTGGCACTTCTGTTGGTTCAAAAACACTTGAATGTAACCAAAACAACCCCTGCCAAATTGCCCATCATAGAAGTCTTTCTCCCGACATATGATGCTTTGCTCTTGCGATGCTCAAAAAGGTACTCCTGATCTTCCCTCCAGCTCCATGAGCTTCCAGGCTCATTTCCCCTCCTCTCCCGAATCCCGACTATCTCAGGCCCACATTCAGCATCAGCCTTGCCCCAGCTCAAGGTGGAAGTTGTCCCTGCAGCTGGGAGATGTCCCGCTGGGGAGGCCAGGCCCTGGGGCAGAGCGAGACTGTCTCTTCCCTTCTCCCCGCAGTTTGAGGGCAGTGTCCATCGGATGCCGCTGGAGCAGAGGGAGGGCTGTTGTCTCAGATTGATGCCTTAAGTTCTGAGTTTTCTGTTCTGCTTGGGTGTGCTTTTCCGTTGTGCTCAGGGTGATGAAGACAGTCTGATTCCAGCTATTGACTCAAGGACAGTTTCTTCAAACTCCAGGCCCTAAGCATAAACAACGTGAGAAGAGGAGGGTGGGCCAGCAAGCAGGCAAGGAGGATGAAACTTCACAATTTGAGACTATTAATTGGATGGCTGACTCCTGTACGCAAATGGACTGAAGTCTATAAAGATGTGAGATCATGTAACCAAGCCCTCTTTTGCTTCCATCTTGGAGCCATCCAGGCAGGGGCCACACTGTGGCACTGGTACTGCCAGGGTGTGGCCTTTGAAGGCCTCTCAATAAATACCCATTTTATTCCCCTTAACTCTGTGTAGCCTCTGTTCAGCTCCTCAAGGCATCAAGATCAGCTGTCTGGTGGTGACTGAAGGCACAGCACCATCTGGTGGCGTGAAAGGAATTTGTAAATCTGTCGGAGAGCAGTCCTGACTTTCTCAGTCAGATGCAAACTAGCAGTTTTCAACTATTTTGTGTTTCCTTTTTATCTTCCCCTCTTCTTCTCCCCTGAGGTTTTGGGCCCCTCTGTGGCTTTGCCCACCTGTCTGATGTTCTTGTTTATCCCTAGCTGCTGTGACTATTTTTACAGAGACAAACATGTCCAAGTCTGGGTCTTTCCTGGAGCATGGTGCAATTTCTCAGACTGGGAAGAAGCATTAGAGAGCTGCAGAGGGCACTGCCCAAGGGCAGGCTGCTACAGCCTAAGATGTGACAGCTCTGCTCCCATGAGAGCTGTCCTGGGTTGGATCAGAGGACTGTCTAGCCCGGTGTCCTCCTCCTGGCAGGAGATACCTTGGGAGGATAGACAAAGGTAGCCAGCTGGCAGCAGGAAATCATCTAGATGCCAGCTGCCCATGTGCAGGCAGGAATGTCCTGAGTTTGGCATTGTGCCTCTACTTTTAATAACCTTCTGTGGATTTCATCCTTTCTGATTTTGGCTCATCACCACCTGAACCCATGAAGACTCCTGGCATTTGCTACACCTGCTGGAGGTGCAGCTGGGCAGGAGACCTCTGCCTTGGGCTGGGGGTATAATGAGCTGTCCAAGGTTGCACAAGCATCATTCATCTGTGTACTGGGGCTGCAGGGCAGAGAATAAGACAGAAAGACTGGTGATATGTCACTGTTGTCTCTCTTTTCCAAGTCCCTTGGAGGCACTAGATGTGCCAGGAGTGTCCAGACTGTGGGCCTACTGATCTTCAGGCAGAGAGGAGCAGCACCCAGCTCAAAACCAGATGCCAAGGTGGGCCTTAAGGAGCAAATGTCTATGTGAGAGAGAATGTCTCTCACATGTGTGAGATGGAGTGGTTTGGTTCCTCCAGACCCCATGAGACCCTGACTGTTTAAGGGCTGCTTGGTACTTGATTGGGACTGTTGCCTAAGAAGGCAGTGCTAAAAATCAAGTAGGAAAAAGTGGAGGTCTCTTGTTTTGTGAAAATCATGGCAGTCTAAGCTCTTTTTTACCCGAATTCTGTTGCATTTTGGCTGATACCTCCTGGCCTGTGAACGTGTGTCCCAGCACAGCTTGCATGCCTGGGCAGGAGAAAGGGATGCCAGGTTTGTGAGGAGGAGCTGGGAGTTGTGCTGGGCTCTGGAAAAGGCACCTCTGCACTAGACACCACTGTGTTCAGTGTTCAGGTCTGACTGGTCTCAGTGCTCTGGGAGAGAGAAGCACAGGACTGTGTTCCTGTTATGCCAAGACTTCCATGAGAGCAGGGAAAAGCATGGGAGCGCTGAAAGTCCATCTTTGCAAATTCACGTTTTGCCACCAGGGAGCTCCCATTCCTCATACCAGTCCAATGGTGACAAAACAGAGGCCAACATGGCAAAAAAATTCCTCAGTCTCCATCGGATCCCAACTCTTGTGCAAGGGCTGGATTCTGTGGTGCTTGCTCTGGCTTTAAAAAAATATTATTTTAGTGCTTGTATGAGTTTTGCTCTTTCATTGCAGGTTTCTTAGGAATGGGAGAACATTGAATTGGACTATTGAGGCTGGCTAATGAAAGAAAACCCAGTGAGCAGGTGGAAACGTGGTGACGGCAATGCATTTTCCCTCACTCTGGTGGTTTTGGACAGTTTTGTCTATCTTGCTGATAGAATAGCAGGGTCTGCCTGCAGCCATACCCTTGCTGCTAGTTGACCTACAGAGAAGAATGTGGCACTTGTGCTTCTAGAAGGGGTGTTGGCACATGCAGTAGGTTTAGTTTGGTACAAATTTGAGTTTTTAATCACCAGTGATATGATTTCTGTTTGATTACAGGGCTGTAGCATTTACTCCCACAGACAATGTAATTCTGACCTTTTCCATCTACTCTCCTGCCAACCAAAGCCTGGCTTCTTTTCTGTTCTTACCTGGCACTTTCACAAACACATATTTCAACCTCCTGCATTCCTACTTTGCTGAGGAGACAAATCTTTCACACTTGGAGGAAAAGATAATTGGTATAGTTGAAATACAATTGGTATAATCGAATAATGATTAATTAATTAATAATTGGTGAAAAATTAGTAGTCAGAACACTACAATGAGTTTGGAAAAATGACTGTGCTCCCTTTTTGGGGGCTGGTGTGATTGATGTGAGGTTAGTTGTGGCAGAGTAATGTGTTCTCTGTGTTCCTGATAGCTGTTTTAGTATTAGATCACAGCAAGAGACATCAGGGTTTGGAACCAGCAAAATGTTTCCAAGGATGAGGATAGCAAAGCAGTAGACCAAATTACTTGGGCAAGAAATTAATGTCCTTTCTTGGAGGTTCCTAAAAAGCAGCATAAAAAATGGTGTAATTCCTGTCCCTGTCCTCAGATAGTCTGTCAAAGGACATCGTCAGAAAAGGTTTCACAGAGACAGAGGGTGGAAAGACATCTCTAGAGACCTGCCTGGCAAGTCTCCTCATCTTAGACCTAGACTCTTTCCTGTCATGGATCCACAACGGTTGTGTGCTCTGTTGGAAACTGAGTCACATCATGCCAGGGAAGAGGAAAAAAAGTCCTTCAAAATCCAGGTAGTTCTGAGAACAATTTTTCTCCTGGAAACCAAGGACACAGGTCTGGCACTTTTCAGTCCAATGTGGCTTCCTTCTGACTCTGTGCAGGGGAGACAAGTGGAAATGTTTCAAGTTAGGGTGAGTTTAGGGACACATGTTAGAAGACCAGCATATGCTGGCATGTATGTGTGGGAATATCCATGGACAAAAAAAGCCAAAGCTCCCCTAAAGTGGGAGAACTTGCTTCATCATTTATTTACATGCTTCAACACTTGAATTTTCATGAGGGCTTAGATATTTCGTGTATTAGCCAGAACAAACACAGCAGAAGGCTCTTTTAAACTGTTGATGAAATAATTGAGGGGCTTTGTGCCTGCTTGTGATTTTTCCATTTATTTGAGTTTCCATTGAGATGTGCACTTAAAATCTGGCACTCATGGGCTCCATGTGACATTGTGGTGGTCTTGGGAGCACTGCTTCTCCATAAAACAATGTCTCGTTCCCATGCAAGCACAGATGTTTGTTTGTTTGTTTGCCTATGACAGGTACAGGATCAATGATATTTGCTTGCTGAGTCTTGGGGGTTGGGGTTTGTTCCCTTACTTTTTTTATCCTTTCTGGAGAATTTTCCCCATAATTATTCATTGTGGTACACTGGTTCAGCAAATATTGCAGTAAAGACTTTGGAATAGAGAGTTATGTGAGTTATGTGTAGAGGGGAAATGGAAAGCTTTTTTTATGGCATATTGCAGTGGTTACCAAGCCTTATGGCTTTCTCAGCAGTCTCAGGATCTTGCATTTTTTTTTTCCTTAAAAGTTGCTGGAAGAAAGACATTGCATAAGAAACTCAATTTTCTAATTAAAAAAAAAATTCTAACCCTCATGGTTGCTTAGAAAAACATGAAAACATGACCTGAATGTTCCAGATAGGATGTTGAAATCAAAACCAAACAGGATGGAAAACTTGGTTCATAGCTTTATACTCTAGACTGCAAACAAACAGCCTTAGATTGGCTTAGAAATTCTGCAGTTTGGAAATGTATCAATGTCTGACTTTTGGGACCTGACTGCAGACATGAGGACACATGTGATTTTGGAATCAGAGTTTAGTCTCTTTTTTTGTTAGACAATATTGATTTCATAAAAAGTAAATACTTCTGTAAAAGAAAATAATTTTTAAAAAATATATATTCTTCTGGTGAGAACACTTCTTCTTCCAAATTTCTTTAGCATTACTTGAGTCCCTTTTTGTCTCTTGTTTTGTTCCTCAACTAATTTTATTCTATTCTGAGTCAAGAATTTCATCCTGAAACTTTTTTGGTTCATTCTTCTTTCCTTCTGGACTTTAATGTTTCTGCCTGGTGATTTCCATTTGGTTAGGTTTTGATGCTGACATCAGATTTGGTGTTTTCTTCCATCTCTCATTTAGGCTTTATCACCCTGTTCTTTGCTTTCCAGCTTTATTTTGAGCAGGTGCTGTAAAATTCCACCTTGGGTCATGGATGATGTTCCACCTGGATGTTGCCTTTTACCAGCTGAGCATGGGATGGGATGTTTCCAAGTGGCTCAGTGTGGCCACCCAAAGTCACATTTGAGCTCATCTTCTCATGACTGGGAAAGCTGTTGCATTTTTTTGTTTTCTCAGAGGAGATGACTGAATTTTTGGTGAAAGACATGCACAGTGCAGGAATTCACAAAAAAATTACAGTTCTCCAAGCAGAACTGTCCCTGAGGGTCTGTAGTGGCAAACTTTGTGGCCACACTCCTGATGATGCAGTAGAGTGGTGTGAAAGTAGCTGGAGGATGAAAAACATTCTCTCTATCCCCCACTGTTTAAACCTGGATCATCCATTGCTTAGGACATACAAAGTACTAACCCTAGTGTGATTTTTCTTTCCCAGATGTTTTTGTTACTTTGTTAAGGTAAGATCTGCAGCTGTGGGCATCCTATACATAAGATACAAATATCTTAATCATAGACAGGTTGGCTAGATCTTATTTGTCAGAGTCCTGCTTAGGATTTTGGGAAAGCAGAATAACAGACTTCCATTCAGTGGGATGCTTGGGCAGTGGAGTTCCAAGGACTGCTCCCTTGTCATGCAGTCAGAGAATTGAACTGGGAGGTTGGCCAGAGTTTTCATGGCTTGGGAAAGAGAGGGAAAGGAGGCACTTGCCAGCTTGTGTGGAACATGTCTACCTTCAAGAAAATGTGAGGTGACTTCAGTGTTTTATAGGACTGGTCTGGTCCTAGAGGTCTCACAGAGAAGCCAAAGAGTAAAAGGGACAAAATACATGTGGTTCTTGAAGGGTCTTGTCATCCTTTGCAGGGTAGCTCTTCAGAACACCTTATGCCCCTTTGGAAGCACTGCTGGTGCTTTTTGATGTTATTTTGCTGGATAATCACTGGTATTGTCTGCTTAATGTATTATACAGCTACAATTTATTTTTTCCCTCTGAAAACTCCTGCTGAGAGAATTGGTGTGCTTGGGCAGGTATTCAGCTGTGTCAGTCTTCATGGGATGCCTTCTCTACAAAAAAAAAAAGCAAAACCATAACTACAGCAAAGCCTCCTATTTCTCCTGTTTAATGGTGCATGGCTGGCAGCAAGGATGGCAATGGAAAAGCAGCAAGGTTCTTTTAAAATTGGTATTAATGGGAACAGACACATGGAGAGATAGATGAGATAAGCCCCAAAGCAGCAGCTGCAGAAACAAGAGTTACTTGTTTACCAAGATCATGGTATGCCCAAGAGTTAAAAAATGCATGAGGCTGGGATTGAGCCTTTGGGTCTCAGGTCTCAACCCTGCTAATGATTGCTTGAGAACCCTATGTAAATAATTTAATTTCTTTCTTCCTGGCCTAGAACTCAGTTGAGAACAACCGTTGGTTTACTTCTACTTTTTTTTTTTTCTTTCTTTCCAGAATCTCTAATCCCAGCTGTTTGGTGACTGCATGACTCCTTCAGTGCAGGACACTTCCACAATCTAAATCCAAGAGTGTGTGTGGACTTCACAGCAGAGGATGGGGAGACTAATTGTGCTGTTCTCTTGAGGGTTTCAGAGAAATGGCTTTCATGTGGGGTAAGAGAGTTGTGCAGAGGCCTCTGTCTTCAGTAGGATCTCCCTTTTGCCACAGGTTTCAACTCACCCCAGCACTGAATCTCACACAGTGACTGAGCTGGTAGGGCCCAGGCAGAGAAGGGAGAACAGCAAGGGGTGAGAGCTGGAGGCATCTCTGGACCCTGCCGGATATCTGGAATCAGAAAGGGAGCAAAACGGGCAGCTTAGAGGTCTCTCATTATTCTGTGGCTGCTCTCTCAGCCTCTTCTGTTCTGTGGATTCCCAGCAAACCTCAGCTTCTGCTTCATGCAAAGGGCTGTGCTTCCCCTGGTATTTCTTCTCTCACAGTGAGAATCCTTCTGCTCTTTCTTCCCCAAATCTTCTGCTTCGGAATCTTCAGTTACACAGGCATTGTGTCTTAAAGGAGACTGATTCACTGACCATCCATTCCACGTGCCCTTCACTGATGTTCACTTGGCTATAGAAACCCCCTTAGAAGGGCCCCAGTGTTGCTCATGATGAAGCAGATGGAGTTCCTAAGTTGTCTCTTTAAGGACTTGTAGAAGCAGGTGTTGGAGTCCCTGAGTTTCAGGCAGGTGAGGTACTGTATAGATGTTTTCTGCATTTTTTCTGCAATGATCTCTATGATGGTAAGATGTTTGCAACCTTTTTTTTTTCCCCTCTTCTCAAGCAGCCTGCAGGCCAGCATTCATAATAGGACAGGTAAGACTGTTTTAGTTTCTCTTTTGATTCTGGAAACTGAGGTCCTAGCAACTGCCTTCACCTCATTGAGGAGAGGGTAGCCTGGTTTTCAACTGAATTAAAGCACCCCTTAACCTTGTGCAAGGCTATGCCAACAAAGGAGTGAATTACAGCCAAACTTTAGACTGTTGAGGTGACCTTGAAATATTGGACCCTTTCACTGCCAAAATTCTTCAAGGTGAGGGGAAGAGAGCCTGCATTCCTGACCATTATTAAAGTGGACATTATTAATTACATGTGCGGCTGGATTATTGCATGCATGGAGCGAGTCCTTGATGTTGATCAGTCAGAAATACATGAAATACACCTTTCAGCTTATTAATAATGACCTCCTGGAGGGACTCTCCCCCTGCGGTTGAAAGAAAATATGCTGAGGGAAATAAAAGTAAACAATAATGCGATTAAATGAGAGGTATTACGCATATTTTCAGTCTCTTTCTCCTGATTCTGGGCCTTGAGTCAAATCTGGTTCAATGTATTCCGCTGTTTTGTGTGTTGGACAATAACCTTGCTTGAACTGGCTTTACAAGCCATCAGTAGAAGTTCAATTAATTGACAGCTCCCCAAATTCACAGCTTACTTCTCCAGGAAGGACCGGATCTTCAAGAACAATGTAGAAAGATCCTACAGGACAGTCCTCACCCAGCATGAGCTGACTTCAGTCCCGTGAACTCCAAATGATTTCTGGGGTTGTGGCATGTAAACACTGAACTCCTTGTCAGTGTCTGCAAAAGCACCAGCCTAGGAGGAGGAAGCAGCTCTTCTAACAACTCTGAGTTTCAACTTATTGTATAGCAGGAACAGCAAGATCCAGGCAGAAGGACAGAGGGGCAAGCAGCAGAAAGATATGGATTTTGTGCACTGCCTTCCTGTCCACTGCTTTAGGTTTTCATCCAAACAAAATTTTATCCTGGAGTTTGAAGGAAAAAGACAAGATGTCTTTGTGAGTAGTTTAGATGTGTATTTTGGGGGAGAATTCAATTTTTTCCTGGGAAGCCAACAAAAGGTTCAAGAGAGATGTTCTCATTGTTAAAAGTTAAGGATAGCTAAGGTGTTACTCCTGCTTGCATCAAGAAAGCATTTCCACACTGGAGAAAATGGCATTATGTGGCTGCCTGCATATTTTTGTGCCCAGAACTGAAGTGCTGGGCTGTAAACCCTGCAGTCTTCTTCCTTTGTACCAGCTGAGCACAGTGAGGCTTTTGCTCTGCTCAGCACAGCAGGACTTGTAGGTGGATAATGCTGCTTGATACTGAAGTGACTGTGATGTCCTTGTAATGACTGCCTCAAGGCATGCTCAGCTGCTTTATTTTCCTAAGTGCAGTGCAGCCATGGTAATCAGGCCTTTTTGTTGTTGAGTAATTTCCTACTACTTAAAAAACTGATCAGGTGGAGTCCTGAAGCTTAACAGCCAGTATCCAAGTGCCCTATGGAATACTTCAGCCTGACACCAAATGATTCAGAATAAATGGAAAGAAATGGCAAGTGCCAGTGTGGTTACTTAATTCCACATCCAGCTGCCTAACTTCATTCTGTCCTCTCTGATTTTGGAGTTCCCCCAGCACTACAAAAGAGGAAGGGCTGAATGCATAATGTCAGTGCATTATCCAAATGAGACTGCCTACTTAATCAGAAAGTAACAGACAGTTGAGTGGCTCTTGGGCTTTTAAAAATCTCTCGAGGATACAGGAGCACACATAATTTTTATTCTCCTTCCTGCTCTCACTCAGGTAGGATTTTGTTTATTTGATAGGTGTCTGTATTTGTATGTTTTATTAGTTTACTCTTAGTCAAATAAGAAACCTATTTTGCACAATAAGCATCTCTGCATATGATGTGTTGCTGTTGGGCTGGTGCAGTGATGTATCATCACAGCCTTATGGATTTTGTTTTCCCTCAGACATCTCACAATAAGTTGCAGGGATTTTTTCAGGCTGCAGCCCCTCATGTGAACATATGCAAACTTTGCCATGCATTATACTACCTTATGATCTGGCTGCCAGTTTGACAGAGGAAAACTGGGAAATCTAACCCGGGTTTATGATTGATGCCTTTTAAAAAGGAGTCAAAAAGCAGATTAAAAAGGCATTTAGAGTGTATTGGGTTTGAGATATTTCAAAGGTAATCTCCTACCTGTAGAGAGCATGATTATTTTTCAGTATCTGAGGTTTGCTATTTCATTACTGAGTGACGACAGAAGCCGTTGTTCCTCCTGCAGGCCCCATTTCCGTGGGAGAGCCATGCAGAGATTAGAGCTCTGCAGGCTGTGCTTTCCAGCCCTGCAGGAACCAGCCAAAGTGCTTTCCAGCCCTGCAGGAACCAGCCAAAGGCTGTTATCTTTACACAAATGCAGATAGTGGGCCTGCAGGGGAGGCACTCAGATAATGTGTGAGGGGCTGCCACAATGGAGATTTTTCTGGGAAGTTTAACCAAACTCTGGAAGTGTGTTCAGAGAACAGCCCTGTGTACAAGTTAGGAATTGCCAAAGGGAGAGTAGGTGCCAAGGGTTGTGGAGTCTCCCTCACAAGAGATACTCAAGAACGGTCTGGACACAGTCCTGTGCCATGTGCTCTGGATGACCCTGCTTGAGTGGGGTTCTTGGACCACATGAAGGAACCCACTGGTTCCTTCCAAGCTGATCCGTCCTGGGATTCTGAACTCTGGTTCATCAACACCACAGCACTGCAGCTGAGCTCTTAACAATGAAACACCTGATCCATGTGGCTTTTCCTACAGGAGCTGGACACAACTCTCCAATAAACTGCAGTGAAACAACAGCTTCCTTGTCCTTGGCCTGTTGTCAGGTTAATCAAAGCCTAATTATTAGCCAGCTGGGAATCTGAGAAAGAATTTTGTTTTTTCAATATTCATATTTTTGTTTTTTCTCCTCATGCTTACACATTTTAATTATTTCTGTTCCAATTAATCTAGACCTAATCTAGTGCATTAGATCTGTTTTTTACAGACATGTTTTTCATAAGACTGCTGGGAGAATGTTGTGCAAGTCTTTGTGTGTTGCAGTCATGTAGGTAAATGATAAAAGAAATGTCTCATAAAATCAGGCCTTGCTCTCTGCTAAATTAATAGCTAGCTTGTCACTTCTTCTATGTGCAGCTAAGTGCCTTGCAAGTTCCCATGTGAAAACAATCTTAAGCATGAAAACAATTAACAAGATATTCTGGTAAGAGGACTGTTTGCACCTGCAATAAAACAAAAACTCTATCTCATGGGAATCAGTGAACAAAATATGTAAACTAACCAAGAATAGAGATATTTGATTAACAAGTAAAATACCTTTTACTAACCAATGGAGTAATCGGCAAGAAAACTATTAACCAATTAAGAGTTGAACACGAGGTCTGTAAAAACTGTGTAAAATCAGTTGTGTGAATAAAGAATTGGCTTTTCCTGTATGAAGAAAATTGAGTGGTGATTTATGACAATACTTTGTGAACAGCTCCATTGGTAAGTGTTGCCCTTCTAGGTGGTGAGACCCATTCTTTGCTATTCCCTCCACCCTCTTTAGATTCCTTTTTAAGGCTTGTGCTGGTGACATTTTACACCTCTGTGTCATCCATCATCCACTGTGTTAAGTGCAGTGACCTGCTGTGGATGACTTGGATGACTGAAACTTTGAACTGGGGCGAACTGACAGCAACTACTGGATACAAAGTAGTTGCCTCACTCACAAATAAACACTTGTTCAAGTAAAAATGCTGCTCTGAAAGTGAGTCTTTACTTGTGCACTTAGCTTGCTGAAACCTGAAGGATGGATAACTATAAATGTGGGCTGCAGCATGGCTTGTAGGTAAACTGCATATTAATTAAATAATGATTATTTATGCAGCAGTCTTATCTATGTGCGACAATATCTACTCTTCTGAAAGGCCCTTTCATGTTTTGGAGTGGGTTGGTCTTTTTGCTACATGTGCATGCATAGAGCAGCGAGTGAGCAACTGGTGGGGTGAATTTTGAGGTTATTCACAATTTTACTTCCTTCTTGAGGGAAAAATCTTAGTGGCCAAGTATCCCCGTTTGTCTGGTACAGGCGACTGGTTTTGTTTGCAAGCTACCTTGATGAATCCTCTTTTGCAATTGTTAAACACAATAGGTGTCCCCCAACAGGCACAATGTAGAAAAGAGTTTAAGTTCTTCCTAATGAGAAGCAGTGAGACTTGCTGGCAAGTCAGCCCCTTGAAAAAGAGGCTGTTTTCTGCACTCAGATGTTTCATAGATCCAAGTCTTGCTTCCCCATTCCCTGCAATAAAGCCTTAACCAGGCAGAGTTTTCTGCTCTGAAATGCTGGGCAGACAGGAACCGTAACCACTTCAAAACTTAAAACAGAGGTTGTACCTCTATCTGTGTATAGGGATTGTGAAAATATCCAGGCTATGCACCACTGATTTGTCTTCCAATGAGAAATCTTTTATTTGAGAGCACAACAGTTGTCTCTTCAAAACGAAACAACAAAACCAAACAAAAAATCAAACACGCCTCTCCAACCTCAAAATGAAAAAACCGAAGCAGTTGTGTCTGTCTGTGCAGTGCCATGCAATCCAAAGCAGTATCTGGCTTGCTCTGCTGGCATCATACCAGAGGAGCTGACTTGGGCCAATGAAAAACGTGAGGTCCTGGATGGTCTTTTAATTGTGTGCTCTTGCAAGAATTGGGGATTTGTAGTCTTGTTCTTGAAAAAGGGCCTTCATTGTAAATATGTGTAGTTAAATCATGGTACTGTGCTGAGTGAACATTCAAATTTGTGCTATGCCCTGAAGCCCTTGAACTTCAAAGCAGTGAAGTTACACTACAAGCTATTGCTGAGGGAGGAGAGAAATAATTTGATTTATAGAGAGATCAAGTGTGGTGTGACTGTGAACCAACTCCTGGACAGCTTAGCGGAGCTCTGCAAGGACACGGTGCTACTGCAGAGGAACTGTTTTCCCCTATGGACTTCCAAGGATTTTCAAAGCCTCGGAGCTCTACTCTTTGTATCCCAGCCTAGTATAACAGCAGGCTGCTGGAGGGCCCCTTTCTGCACAGCACACAAACATACAATTCACTTTAGGCTTCTTAGTCATGTGAAGTCACTGGTAGTCCTTAGAAGCTAAGCTTAAACACACACTCTATGCTTTGGATTGGATTGGAGACCAAAAACAGAACTCATTTTCTTTTCAGCTCTGAATCAAACAATTCACAGGGAAGAAAAAAATATCTAATAAGAACTAATGAACACAAATCTTACACAGCAAAGCTATTTCTCCTGCAGGCTGAGGCAAACAAATACATAAGAATACAGGGGAAAAGAGAATGGCCAAGTTATTCATAGCAAATTCAAGCTAATGTAGCCATCAAAGGCACCAGATTGCAGAAAATCTCTGGTGATAATTTTGAATATATGCTATTGCTGTGCTGGTATTTATATTTCTCAGAGTAAAAAAAAGGATGCTGCTGCAGAGGGATTTTTTTTCTAAAATCCCATATGCGCCAGTATTTCACTTAAACCAGCACCCACTTTCAGTACCGTGGCTTCACTGTTTCAGTTGCACAATCTGAGCATAACTGATTTCATGCAGTTATTTGAAATGCAGCTTTTCCTGCTGCCAATTACTTTGTTTACTGCTTGTATGTAAACAATAATGCCTCCCCTCATGGGCATAAGGGCAGATTAACAGCAGTAACTACTAATCAGATGCCTGCAAGTGAATACTCATTTCTTAGAGGCAGATTATCTTCTGTACTGGCATAAAGGAAAGGGATTCAAAGCAGGTGCTGCTGTCATCCCACAAGTGATGTGAGCAACCTAGGGCTCAGCAGAGGGCTGGGTAGGTCCCAAATCACTGTCTGCAAGCTGATAATCATTGACCTACTTGAGATCAGTACTGAGAGAGGTTTGGCACTTAATTCCTAAAAGTGACCACCAGTGACTAAACAGCCCTCAGTGCTACCTGCACTTGTTTTCTATTAATTGTTTTTTCTGTTCCCAAGAAATCTAAGGCTGTGCTTTCAAGAGAGCTCAACACTCAGACTGAGAGCCTGTGTTTCTCAATAGCTCTCTCCCCACTGAGTTGCCCGAAAGGTGCACTCAGCACTAAGTGTTAGGCTTATTTAAGAAGTCTTTGAACTTGAGCGGGGGGCGGTGGTCTTTACTAATCCAGTTGTACTGCCAGCACAGAAATATGTTCAAAGCAGCCCTTTGGTACCCTTGAAGCCTCTCCTGGTACATACTGTTTTTCAGCTGAGCAATCACCTCACAGCCTATCCAGAAAAGCCACAACTGGCTTTTGGCTTGTGGCAAGAGCTTGCCAGTATGTGAGGGTATGTGTACATGCAGAAGAGATGTGGCTGTGTCCTATTTCATTGGGCATTTTCGAATCAGCTGTCTAGATTTCAAAGGCTACCCTTTTGAAGCTGAGAGACAAGGCAGAGACCTGGTTTTCTTTTCGTGGACAAGTCATGGCATTGCTTCCATTCCTCTCCTGAAAAAGAATGCCTCTGCATGCCAGAGCAGGGAGTGGTAACCTCAAGTCTCAAAGGCAGGCAGACTCTCTATTTCTCCCACCATCACTGAATAAGCTGATATGGGACGGGTTTGTTTCCATAATCGGAGGAAACTCTTCTACTGCACTGAAATAATTTTGCCTTTGGTATGGAATCACTCTCAGACCCATCTCATAAACTGCTGACTGTCTTGTTCAATAGGCCTTTTTTTTGTGAGCCCCTGGGACTCATGTGAACATATACAAACCCTGCATTTGGTTCTGGCTGCCAGACAGAGGAAAACTGGGAAATCTAACCTGGGTTTATGATTGATGTCTTTTAAAAAGGAGTCAAAAAGCAGATTAAAAAGGCATTTAGAGTGTATTGGGTTTGAGATATTTCAAAGGTAATCTCCTACCTGTAGAGAGCATGATTATTTTTCAGTATCTGAGGTTTGCTATTTCATTACTGAGTGACGACAGAAGCCGTTGTTCCTCCTGCAGGCCCCATTTCTGTGGGAGAGCCATGCAGAGATTAGAGCTCTGCAGGCTGTGCTTTCCAGCCCTGCAGGAACCAGCCAAAGGCTGTTATCTTTACACAAATGCAGATAGTGGGCCTGCAGGGGAGGCACTCAGATAATGTGTGAGGGGCTGCCACAATGGAGATTTTTCTGGGAAGTTTAACCAAACTCTGGAAGTGTGTTCAGAGAACAACCCTGTGTACATGTTAGGAATTGCAAAGTGGAGAAATCTCCAAATTTAAAGATACTCTTTCCATTACGAACACAAGCCCCTGAGTTAATTTTTGTGCCATGAAAACTACCCTGGGGACGTGGCCCAGAGCAACATTACCCATTGATGTGGGCCATCCAACTTCCATCTGCCATTTCTGTTGTCCATGTCTTTATAGGCTTGATCCTACAAATCTTACCAATGAATTCAAAGTGGCATTTTATCTTTCAGTCCCACAGACACAGAGCTGTCCATATAATTCTCCAGCTGGACAGTGGCCCTGCTGACTGTACTTCATAGTATCTCTGTGCCCATATAGGTGGTAAGAAGCTTTGGCTGGAGGCTACAGAACATTTATTTGAAGTATTTTCTGCACGTATGCACATATTGTAATGGCTAGAGTTGTAAAAGTGAAGCTTTTGTGTTTGACAACTATATTTTTAAATGGTGAAAGAGAGACAAGGGATGTCAAGAGAGAGGGCAAGGGATGAATGGCAAGGCAAGAAGTTATCTGGAGAAATTAGTAAGCCTGGTATAATAAAAAGCTTACCAACCCTGAGTGAAATTGAGACATGGACAAAAAAGCAGATGAAAGTATGTTGGATATTGCTCAAATATCATCCACAGAAAAAGATGCTAAACCACTATTTTTCTGGTTATTCTGATGGCACACAGTATTACAAACTTTTGTTCTGTTGCTTGTTAAGTTCTTTAATTACCAGCTTCTTTGTTTATGTGGTTATTAGTGAATTTCTGTTTTATAGTTTTAAAAAAAGCACCTCTGATAAAGCAAGATAGTTGCACTCTTCAGAAATGCAAAATGCAGCTTTACTTCATGAACCAAGTACCCTTCATTCATCAGCTGTAGAACATTTTTTTTTTTTTTTGCTGTGCCTTTTTTTCTCCTTATAATTGCTTTGTTTCAAGTCCTGATTTCATAGGGTTTGGACTGGCAATAGCCAACAAATGCTGCTTGTTTCTGTTTGGGTGTCTGCAGGTGATTTTGGTGGTGTTCAGTCTGGGGCTTTGAGCAGCCTGGTCTAGTGGAAGGTACCCCTGTCCATGGCAGGGGGGTGGAGTAAAATGATCTTCGGAGGTCCCTTCTAGCCCAAGCCATGCTATGATTATTTCTCTCGCTACAAAAACAACCCCAATGTGCTGTCAGTGTTAGCTCAGTTTGTTGCCAATTGCGGGCATTTTTCCACGCTGGATATTGCCGGCATGCAGGCAGCCTTTCCAGTCAGCAGACAAGCCCTTTCCATTACAAGGCAAGCTGGGGATATTCAGGCGGAAAACCTCCTCCTCTCTCAGCCTAACAACTCCGTGAGGCCTTAATTTCACCGGAGCTGGCTCCCTCATGCTATATTAAGTCCTGTCTTTCTAAACTTAGGGTTCCTGATGGGACGAGCGACATAATGTTGGTGTTTATGGGAGCAGACGTGAAGCAAAGCCGCCTCGGCCCCTCAAAGAGTAAATGAGGCAACACCAGCGCTGCGGAGGCAGAGGTAGGAAATTACTCCAGGTGTTTTGTGCTGGGAACAACACCGGTAGCTTAAAATGCTCTGTGGCTTTTGTTTTCCCTTCGCAATAGAGGGAAATAAGCACAAGAATAACCCACGAGGAGGGTGAGTCTGGAAAAAGCCTCCAATTTCCCGTGCGGGAAAGCATCCTCCCCCTTCTCCCCCGCTTTACTGCTTCCCCCCGCCCCGACCCTGCGGGAGACCCTGGAAGGGTTCCGGCCGGGGCGGGCTAGTCCGGGCTCGGCCCAAAACACCGCCCGGCCCGCCCCGCCCCGCGGCTTTAAAATGGCTGCGACCGTGAGGGGGAGCTGGCAGAGAGGAGCCATGGCGGCCGAGAGGGTGTCCGTGCTGGTGCTGCTGGCGGCGGCCCTGCTCTTCTTCGCCGGCGCCGTGCGAGGTGGTGGGCTCCGCCCGCGTATGGTGGGCGCCCCGGAGACTATCGATGACCCTGAGAACGATGAGGGGCTGGAGCGGGCTCTGCAGTTCGCCATGACGGCGTACAACAGGGCCAGCAACGACATGTACTCCAGCCGGGTGGTGCGGATCCTCAGCGCCAAGAAGCAGGTGAGCGGCCGGGGGCGGCACTCGCTGAGGGGCTGGAGTGAGGCCGGCCGAGTTCCTCTGGGGAGAGGGCAGACCGCGAGCCTGAGGGCCTCTGCAAGCTGTCCTTTTCTTCCTCACAGAAAGTGGATAAAAGCCCTGTTTCATAGCTTGACATCTCTCAGTCTGAGTGACCTTGAGTGCTGCGCGCTGTGGAAGGAGCCAGCAGCTTCCCTGAGTTAACACGTGTGTCTGCTTATTGCTAAGGAAGCTGCTTTGTGGGACATGTTTACTTGGATTTGGCTCCTGTTTCTAAGTTGGTGCCAAGTGCCTCTTTCTTGGAGGTTGACACATACCATTCCGTCTGTACTTTCACAATCTGTTTTCCATCGTGCAGCAGGGACACTGCCTGCCTCTCTGTCAGACTTCTCGGCAGAGCCTTTCTCCGTGTGCTGTGAGTAAAGTTGCCTCTACGGACTTGTCTTGTTCCAGATCGTGGCTGGAATCAAGTACATAATGGAAGTGGAGATTGCCCGGACAACCTGCACAAAGCCAGCAGCTGATATCCAGCACTGTGCGTTCCATGAGGAGCCCCACCTGGCCAAGGTAGGCTCCAGAGCACAGCCTGCTGACACCCACCCCTCCCTATGTCCTACCCCATCTCACTGGCTGCCTTCCTACAGATGGCTGTGGTCAGTGTGCCCTGTCTGTCTCAGCTGACATCAGAGACCTTATGCCTTTATTCTTAACAAGGCAAAGCAAGTTTTGCCCTTGCAGAACTTGTCTTGTCAGTTGATGTCAGAGAAGGCAGGGCCTTTTGGCCGTTTAAATGAGGCTCAAGCTAGAGCAGTGCATGTGTGTCAGTCCTCTTAAGAAGTAATCATGGTCTGGATCAGAAGGGTATGAGAGGAAAGTCTGCCAAGCCTACAGCCTCCTGGCTCAGTCTGAGGTCCTCAGTCCCCACAGAATTCTCATCTCTTCCTTCCCATGGTGATGTAAACATGGTGTAAGCATACTTGGCATGCTTCACTGTGGGACTTGTGTTGCTGTGAATAGACCTTTTGGCAAAGCACTGCCCAAAAGAAGATCAGCCCGTGTCTCTGTGCCCACCAGGCAGTTAGATAGGCATTTGAGCTTTGTGGGTGGCAGCACCAAACACGCCCGCCTTCATCTGGCCTGAGTTTTTTCCATAGTGCTTTATTCCTCCTGTTGATGGCAGCAAAAGGATGTATGTACCCATTGTTCCTGCATGTGTGACAGGTGTAGCTGCACGTAAGAGAAACACAAAACTGGTGTGTACCGTTTTGGTAACTGCAATGATTAAACACAGGTACGTGTGGCTTAGCTGTGCCTGTGAGCTTATGTCTGAGTATTATCCATGCTGAAGGCTTTCCTCTCTGAGTGGATAAAGGAGACAACCTGATCCTCAGCAGTGCTGACTGCTCAGCTTAATTTCTTAGGGTTTTTTTAAGAGATGTGACTCTGAGCACAAGAGTGTTGTTCCAGAATATTTGGAGGGCAAATCTGGAGAGCCACAGGAGTGAAGAACAGTGGTAAATGACACTGTTTTGTGCTCTTATTTTCCTAACTACTTTTTTCTCTCTCTCCTTAGCACACCATTTGCAACTTTGTAGTGTTGACTGTTCCTTGGCGAAACCAAGTGGAGCTGCTGGAGAGCAAGTGCCAGTAAACCTATCTAGATTCCAGCAGAGACCTGCAACCAGTTGTTCAGATTTAAAAGAAAAAGGCAATAACACAAACTGAGATGGGCTTTACCAATGCCTGTAACTTGGCTACTGATGTATGCTTGTGCTATGCAAATTAAACCGTGTAACTTCACTTTTAAAGCACAGTATGATCTCAACTTTTTCTTCTTTGGAATTATTATTTTAGAGCAGCTGTTTTGGTCTTCTAAAGCTTTCCCAATAAATTCACTCCAGCATCAGAATTCTTATTAAAACCCCTTGGTTATGGGTTAAGTGACTACTGTAAACATAAACAACTTAATTAATAATTGCTGTGATGTGTGGTTTTCTTTGATCTTCTGCTGTCTTGGAGAGAGGGTTTGCTTTTAGTTGTCACCTATGCTATCCTTCCAGAAGAATGGGATGAGAAGGAATACTGTCCTGATCACAGAGGGGACAAACCATGCCTGCTTGTCCCTTAGCCTGACCTGTGGTTTTGAGTAAAAGATGGAAGCCTTACCTGTTTTCACTGAAGGAATTCTGCTTTGGAAGTCTCTTGATCTTGGGGAGATTAGTTGAAGCTGGTCGTGCAATGGTTTTGGGTCCTGGCTGCTGTACTGTTCTCAGGCTGTAAGGAAGGAGGATGCTCCCCTTGAAAAAATTACATTTTCAGGTAGTAGGGGAAGGTGCCAACTCAAGAGAGATTCTTGGGAGTGGGTGAAGGTACTGTGGTGAACAATGGGGTTGCTTCTTGTTTTTTCACAGTCCTGAGAGAGTAGGAAATTGCCCATCCTGTGTTTTTGTTTTTCTGTATTTTGAAGTAAACCTTTCCCTTTTGGTGTAAATCTCACCCATGGATACAGTGAGTCCAGCTCCTTGGGAGTGCATCTTCTGTGGGTTGTTCTTCCTCCCAAGGGAAATACCACTTCCCATCATTGCCAGGGTTTGCCAAGCTTGCGGTGAATGTTAGTCAACACCTTGATTCATGTTGTTGGGAGGATGAGCTGGTTGCCTGGCACCAAAGATCTGCATCTGGGTTGTGCTCAGATCCAACAGGAATAAATCCCTGTTTTCCCTCCTTGTCATTCCATTCTTCGTGCTCTGCATGAAGGTGGCCTATTTTTTCTTGCCAGCCAGGTCAGTGAGTGCATGTTTTCATCGGCTGACCCTGGAAATACTGGGTCAGGCAGTTCAGGTGCCCTCAGTTGTCCTTCTCAGTTCATACATGCTTATTCCCTGGCTTCCATCTGCACAAGGCTGTGGTGAAGGGATTCCCTTTCCCTTTTGGTGAGTTTGCCTCTGTTAATCTTTTATCCTCTTGGCTTGAGGATGGGTGATTGCACTGGTCTCCTTCAAAAAGAGTCTAGGCAAGAAATGAAGGTGCAGATAGGCAGAGGCATTTCCATCACTCTGTTATATTTATTAACCAGCAGCTCAGAACAGCATGGGGGAAAAAGAGTGGCTGTGCCAGAGAAGATGAGAGTTTGAGTGTTAGGAGCTCCTGATTCTGGAGGTGTTGCATTTTCCTGTTGGAATGCCAGTGACTAAGGGAATAAATGAATGGCACCAACCTACCCCATGCTCACAAGCTGCTGAGTGTCAGCCTTAGTGATTATCCCACCTGGAGAAGTGCCAAAAAACGCCTGACCTAATTTAAACACCTTCCGCTGTGGGCTGTGTTACTTTGCATTTGCAATAGACTAAGAGCATTAGTGGCAGTTCCTCTGCCAAGTGCATTTTTCTTCTCAGGTCTTCCTGCTTGGCTGGCTGGCAGTGCACTGGGCCAGCTGAACACTGAGCCCTCATTTTTAGCTGCATTCTCTGCCTGACTTTTTCAAATGTTGTTGTCAGATGTTAACAGGTGATGAGAGAAGTGCTTGTTTCTTGTAGTCTCTTCCTTTGCTTGCGTCTGCTATATCAATTCTGGGGACATTCTTTCTGAAACTTATTAGTGTCAGAGCTTTGCTGCTGCTGCAGCTCATGAACTTAAGGCTTTTTCCTGGTTCTGGTTCTCAGGGACAGATTTAGGGCCAACTGTGTGAGAAGTGTAGCTCTCCTTAGCAGTGCCTGCACTTGCAGGCCTATGCTCACATGGACTTGTGGCTCCCAGCACCTGGGTCATCATTCCCTGCTTGTGCTGCTCCCTGGGTCATAGCCCTGCAGGGTTTTTCTGAGATTCTTGAAGCTGTATCAGCACTCCTGCCAGGTATGGATACTTCCTGTGCACACAGCTGAAATGGCAATTCCCTGCAATTATGGAAGGAAATAACCATGTGAGGATTTGAGTCACCCTGCAGCTCTCAGTCTGGGCCACCAAATGCTGTTGCTGATGTGAATGCACTCAGGATGTATTCCTTAGTCTAAGGCATGGAGACCTCTTAGTGAGTGTTTAAAGATGCTTAGTGGTTTGTATTCATTGTTAACATGCAGTGGCTTAGAATCCCTAATATGGTTCCCTCAGAAGGTCAAATTTACCCATCAAACACCCATTCAATTTTGACTCTTGGTGCTCTCTCTTGACATGGGAGAAGGAAGACTTTGTGTCCCTTTCCTTGTGGGATGCAATGGTCACCTGGAGATCATTTCTGCAGGGTTGAGTAGGAAAGTGTCCTAAATTGGATCACTGCTGGCAATGCTGAGCCTTTCCATGACTCTTGTCACTCAGCTTTGGTGGTGGCCTGCAGGTTAGAAGGTTGAGAGGGCAGCTGCCTGTTTCTCCTCTCCGGACAGCATTGTCCCAGCAGGGTGAGGAGGACTCCTCTTGAGTAAGAAGAGCAGCAAACCTGCAGGCTGCACAGTACAAATCCACTCTCATGTCTCCCTGCTGACTTTCTGGCATGAGTCATGGCTCACTGGGGCAGCAGATCCTGGGGCAGGACCCAGGGCTTGAGGTGACACATGCTAAAGCCTCCCTTCTGTGTCACTGCTTACTCACAGGGCATTGCCCAGCCTTCATGAACTGGAGGGCTCCTGCTGGTAGGATCTTGTAGCAGGGAAGAAAAGGAGAAACTTAGCTGCTCATCTCTGTGATAAGCTGGTGGATGAGCATTGGGGTGTGTGCTGGACACTATTTTTAAGCTTTCTGGAGGCAGATGTGGGTGTGTGTGAGCATATAGGGATGATGATGGGGAAAACCTTTCCCTGTTTCCAGCTGGAGAAAATCCCCCAATGGCTCATAATGCCCTCACTGTATCATGCCTTGCTGGGAGGCACTGTCCTTTCTTCTCCATGAGCTGAGAAACTTCATATCTTTTGCCCTGCCAACTCCACCACTTTTCAGCATTCAGCTGCAGAAGAAATTTGGACTTAGGCCAGGTCAGTGAATGAATTTTATATCTTGAGTATAAAAGCTAGCAAAAGAGGAGTTGCTTCAGTGAAATAGTGATGCTTACACCAAGCATGCCCCTTGTCCTAGGTGGTCTCTCCATCTGCACTGGTGAGTAGTGGGGTTTTTTCCCCTTCTTGTGGGGCCAAGGAGGGAAACCCTGACATCCCTGGAGGAAAATTACGATCTCCAAGTACCAGAACTGGTTAAAAGCAGGAGGAGGCTGGAGAAAAAATTGGCTGGGCTTTTTAAGGGTGACTTTGGTTTGCAAACTCAGCTGTGCAGTTCTGAGCACATCCAGAGCCGGTGGGACAGGTGCTCTTCAGATACCATGATGCAGCTCACCTTGGGTGACTTTGGATGTCCCATGCTCTATCTGTGCAAAATCACAGTCTGGTGAGCTTGAGGGTCACAGAGCTGGTTCCAGAAAGAGATATGTGGGAACTTTTCAGAAACAGGCTTCTCTCAAGACAAGCCATAACCTATAAAATGAAATTAGTTTTGGGCTTCTGAGCATGGCTGGGCTGGGCAGGTTGGCTAATTACACTGATCTCCCCTTGATAAAACCCACGCAACTGGTTAAGATGGTGACAGATTTTTTTAATTACTTGCTTTTTCTTGCTGAACAGCAGGTCTTTTCACTGCTTTCTGTGATAGCCAGATAACATAGATGGAAATGTTTATCCTATTTAATCTAACATTTGCAGTGTCTGCTGCACATTCCAGATGGTTCAGTGGAAATGATTCCATCTGTGAGATGTTGAGAGAATAATGAAACATGATGTTTCTACAGCTCTGACACGCTTTTTGCCCAGCTGCTTGCATGAGCAAAAGTGTCTGGGATCTCAGTTTGATAGGAAATTGGAGAACTGACAAGAAACTTACTTGTTCTGTGCTCTTGTAAACTGCTTTCCAAATGTAGGAAACATTGCTTGCAGTTTCTTGTGCTGGGAAGGCAAGGAATTCAGATACTAGAGGACAAGTGATCTGTAAGGGTCAGATCCATCAGGGAAGAGACCTGCTGTAAACCAAATTTTTCACAGTGTCAGCTCAGTGCTAACTGCAGAGTTTCTCAGCTGATAATGAAAGAGAAGAGGTGGGAGGAAAAATCCCTGACAGGTTTTTAGATGCTCCACTGAGCATCCTCCATCCATCAAGAGAGCCAGTTCGATTGGGAAATAGTGACATGAGCAGTGAGTGTGAAATTAAACATTGACCTCAGACTGACATGTTTTGGTCACATTCTGCTGGACCTTGGGCTGTTATACTGACACAGGCAAGCAAGGTTTATGTATTTAGTTTTACTTTTTATTTTTACAGGAAATGTTGAGGGAGCCCCTACCATTGGGGAAGATGCTGTGTGATGGCATCTGAAACCAGCACTTCAGCTGCAGATGTTACCAGATGTCCCTCTGGGCTGCCTTCCCTAGACTTAATCAGTAGTATCTGCATTTTACTGAAGCATTTGTATTAACTTGTGGAAGATAGTTTCATAAGTCTTCCTGGAAGACAGATGTCTGACCATTTCATCCCAGGACTGGAAGAGAGAAAAAGACACTGCTGCTGCACATGGAATGGTTAGTAGGGAGGAGCAGGGCAAGTAACAGTCTTGGTTGAATTTCCAGCATGGAAAAATGGTCCCTGGGTCCCCCAGATATGTGGGACTAAGTCAGGCCTTCCTTTCTCAACTCCTGTAGCCTTGTACATGTAACGTAAAAATCTTCCACAGGGGGTCAGCATCTTAGAGGAGATGCACAGGAATAGAAGATGAGCCAGTTTTGCACCCTCAGCGAAAGGAAGGCAGGGCCAGACATCTGCCACAGCCCTGTTCCTTATCCCAGAAGGGATAATCATCCATCTACTTCCAGGTGCCTGCTGGAGGAAGGTCTAATCCAGCCTGCCTGGAGCCTGCTTTGGTCACCTGGGCAGAAGGAGACTAGATCAGTGTCCCCTGGTCAGTCAGGGGGCTGTGAGGGGAGGGACTACATTAATCATCCCCTCAGAATCCTGGATGTCCACAACAGGTACTCTTGCAGGATCAGCACCCATTTTTGAAGCTCTTTGCCTGGGTATTTCCACTGCCAACAGGCACCTCTCAGTCGTGTTTGCATAATGCTGAAGGAAGTTACTCTAATTTTCCCTCATCTTCTTGTCCTGCTTCTGAAGAGAATTGTTTATGTAAGTCCAATGAGCAAACCCAAATGTATCTGCCCCTAGGTGGAGGAGTGTTTACAATGTTCACTGAGATCATGATAAAGGTTGGTTTTGTTGCTATGGGATTTCTATTCACTCTGTAATAGCAAATGTGTTTTTCTCAGTAGCTCATATGTGATGGAAACAGTTGGAGAGCTTCTATCAGTTGTGTCTTTTCAAACAGAAATCCTGAGGCTGTGTAAGCAGGTGTGGGAATTGGGATATTGAAATATGAGCATCTTTGACCACTGATCCTCCACTAGCTTTGTGCTTGGCAGGTGCCTGGAGAAACAGTCTAATCCAGCGACTGACAAATTGTATTTGTGGCTGCTGCAAATTTCTGCTAAAAATGTTACACTGAAGATACCTCCTTAAATTTAGCTCTTCAGGATCAGATAGAAAAATATTAACTTAAATCAGTTGTTTTTCAGTATGCTGCCATAAGAAAAGAAGGAGAAACTGGATGTTATAATAGATTAAGGACAGATTAATTCAGTGACTCTTCAGATCTCTGGTCTAATTGAAATGCAACCTATTGTGTTTTTGTAAGGCATGGCCTTCACAAAAACAGCTGCTGACATGTGCCCTGCTTGTAAATATTGGAGCTCCTGAACACAGGCACACCCTGCAATGGGCAGGTAAACCAGTGCCTGCAGACACTGAAACTCCTGTTTTTTTGATCCCAGTGGCATCTAATCCTGGCAAACCAGCACCAAATGGGAAACTGTCTTTATGCTGCTCCAAACATGTTTCAGGGCCACGTGCAAAGACAGCAAAAGTTGTATATGCACTTCTGAAATCAGTGGTAAATATCCTCCAAACCCTAGGAAATTATTGCCCAAAATTAGATGAGATTTGGAGAGTCCAGTTTATGCAAATTTCTGGGCCTGTCCTGTGGATTATCAATACAGAGCAAGAGCCTTATTCTAGTTGGCTTCTGGACCCCTCAATCTATTGACTTAAATCTTGTTTGCTTTGGCATTAGCTCCCTTAACTGCATCAGCATAAAGAAAGCATCTCATTTTCTGTAAGTCTTTTACTTAAAGGTAGACTGATATTAAATAGCTGGCAGATATAAGAGGCTGTGTTGTGGCAATACAAATGATGTGATATATGGCATAATTGGGATCCTTGTGCAGAAGAAATGAAAATTAGGATTTTTTGGTGGGTTTTTTTTTGGTTGTTGTTTTTTGTTGTTTTTTTTTGTTTGTTTGTTTTTCTTTTTTTTTTTTTTTTTTTTTTTTTTTTTTTTTTTTTTGTTTTTTTTTTGTGTTTTTTTTTTTTTGCTTGCTTGCTCACTTCTAGAATGCTGTGCCATCAATTAAGAGCTCATTCCCTGTGAAGGTGAAAGTCCCCACTTTGATGCAAGACTGGAAAAACTGCAAATTGTCTCTTATGAAGGTTGGGAAGGTGCAAATATTAATTGGGAGTGCTTGGCTGGGGATGGTCCTGCCTGTGCCCAGGTCAGGCATGGCTAAATTTTTTGTTTTCTCCTAACAGCCAGAGTTTAATGAGGTGGATGTGAGTGAAGACAAAGTGTTGAGTAAAGGATGGGGGCTCTTGATAGCATGATGCAGTGCTAGCTGTGGTGTTATGAGGACAGTGTCTGGGGGAGCCAGGATGTCCCTTCCAAGCCCTCCTGTGGGCTGTTCAGAAAACCTTTTTCCTTTTTTTTGGAGTCCCCAGAGAGCTCTGCACAAGATCCCTTCTCTTCAGTGCTTGCTTGGGGTGGTGGAAGGCTAAATCTCCTACTTCTCTGGAGGCAAAAAGCTGCTAAAGAGCTGCTGAGCAGCTGCTGAATAGCAGAAAGTTTGTAGTGATGCTAGTGTTCAGCTGCATCTCAGTCCTCAGTTACTGGGTTTGGAAAAAAATCTTCAGTAAGAGCACAGACAAACTCATGATTAATAGTTCCTACTCTTCAATTTAAGGAGAAAATAACAGTGAGATTGAAGGAAGCCTTTTGGTTTCTGTGCTTAATACAGAATGGTTCAACCCTTGGTCAGAGCTAACTCTGCTCTGAGGCCATTGCCTGAGCAGAAGAAAAGTTTTTTTCGCATTCAGGTGTGAGGTTTTTTGTCCTTGTCTGGATTTGTTTACCAACTACCATTTTCTGAGGATTTTGAGATCTGAGAAAACACTTCACTAATTTTAGTTAATCTCAGGAGTAACTTGACTTTTATCATTATATTTTATTTTTAATGAGTTTAGGGTTATTTTTATAGGTCAGTTTTGCTGGTGTGCTCAATTTTTATTACTATGGAGTACCATAAAAGGTGGATAAGACCTTCAGACTGTACCAAAACCTAATAGTTTTGAAAATGAAAGATGTCTAAGGATGGTGTCTGGTTACTTGGTTTTCCTAAGCCATTCTTTCCCTTGCAAGGCAGAGCTCAGCACAAGTACCAGTAGCTCCCAAGACAGAAGCCATCTGTGTATCAAAATAACACCTTGTTTGAAGGGACGTCTCAGGCTGTGAGGGATGGAAAATGAGGTTCTGGGGATGTTTACACAGATTTGGTGGTGTTCAGAGCAAGGGTGGCAGTGACACTTTTTCTCCCTGATTGACTGCCAGCACTCCTGCAAGGATGCACAAACTGCTGCCTGAGCTGTGTTTAGTTATAGCCCTTCATAAAGCCAATTACCCAAATGTCACAAAATGGTGCTATTATTAGTGCATTTCCTCCTGTATTAGCATGCCCTGAGCTCTTGCACTGTCAGGGCAGTAGAAAGCTCATGGCCTTTTACCATTATGGCAAAATCACATTTATTGGGCTGTGCTAGAGCTGAAGTAACATTTCTTCAAACTCTCAGCCCTGCAAGCCTGAACAAAGTGTTTTTGCAGGAGCTGAAAGGCTGCCAAGGAGAGATGAATTGCTCATCCTGGAGGGAAACATGCTCCACACTAATCTGGCTGCTGCATAGTAACTGGGGTATGGTGGGTGGTGGATGGATCTGGAGAAACATGGATTGTGTGCACAGAGGTGTTCATAGGCCAAATCAGGGCTTGTCCCTTTTGTGTTGGGGAAGAACTGTGTCTTCTCCATGTTTCTGAAGTGCCCGAGGCCTTGAACATGGGAGAGGTGATTGGGCTGGGGCATTCTCCTGAGAAGCTCAGCCTGGAGAATGGATGGCACAAGAAGGCCTAAGAGCAGATTCCCAGTAGTACAGGGAGGTCTGCATCAATCTGTGACTCTTCCAGGAATGTGATAGTGGGTTCTCCTGTTTCAGGCTTCAGGCTATTGTGTGGCTGCTACTGCTGCCCTGAGTCCTAGTGGGTGTTCAGAGTTTGTGACCTTCAGGGTGAAATTCTGGACACCCATGTCCAACTTCTTCTCGTTCACCCAGAAGGCAAGCACACAGATCCACAAATCTCCATCTGTTGCAGGTGGTCCACTGCAGCTTTGGAAGGTCCTTTGTTGGTGCTGAGGTTTACACCTTGGCAAAGGTTGGCCTGTGGGTGTCCTCAGCTTGGCAGAGAGCCTTGTTGGAGGCAGCAGGAAGCCTAACTGCTTCCCAGAGGGGACAGTCCCAGAAAACAGGTTTCTGAGAGACTTGTTTTCTGGCTGTGCTACTGGCCTTGGGTGATTTTGGGCAAGTCCCTTCATCTTTCCATGCCTCAGTTTCCTTAGCTTTTAAAATGGTGATAATAATTCAAAGTCAGGCTGGATAGGACTCTGAGCAACCTGATCTAGTGGGAAATGTCCCTACATGGGGCTGGACTTGATGGCCTTCAAAGTCCCTTCCAAACCAAAAACCCATTCTGTGATAAGGTGGTGTTCCTCTCTTACCCAAAATAATAACCCCAGACGCATTTGGGACCTGCTGGTAGATGTAAATATTCACTGCTGTGATTACACAGGAGCTGTGTCAGGGCAATTTTGTCAATATGTAACTTTTAATTTGTTCTGGCAACTGCAGAATAAACTGTCTCATCATAATATAATTTTCAGGGTTTGCAGAGCAACGTTTCCTAACTTTCTCAATCTGACCCTTATGAAACCTGGGTCATTTTACTACTTGGAGAAATTAATTGTGCTGTACAGTATCTGCATCTTTCCACCTACACACTTTCATGAAATGTTAGGATTGTTTTTGTTAGGTAGTGCTGCTGATGCCTCAGCAATTTCCAATGAATATCTGAATATAAATTGCTGAGATGCTTTCCCAGGGAGTTAAAAAACGATTTAGGACAGGCTTTATTCATTCCCCTTAAAGAAAAATAATAATTTCAGACAGGGTAGGTTCTTTTCCATAAACAGATGCAGGACTTTTTTTTTTCCTTTTTTTTTTTTGGTGTTGCAATTTTGTTTTACTTAAAAGTTTTACACTGAACAAATTACTAGCATCTGCTGTGCACATGAGAATGTGCAATTAATTATCTCTCCTGTGCTTTTGCAAACTTGCTCTAAGGATGTTTGAGTAGTGAGGAAGCAATAAGAGCCAGTGAGGATTCACATTCCTCTTGATCTGGTTTGGATGTTTTCAGAAGGTTCCTCCAGTCAGGAGATGTTGTTGGAGGGGAGAACAAAGTAACCCAGATATCTTAGAGGGGCAGACAAATAGAATCACAGAGTGGGACAGGTTGCAAGGGACCACAGTGGGTCATCTGGTCCAACCTCTCTGCTCGAGCAGGTTCATCCTCTTACACATTGCACAGGATTGCCTGCAGACAGTTCTTGAATATTTTTTTTTTTTTAATATTTCAGTGAGGGAGACTTCATGACCTCTCTGGGCAACCTGTTCTTCCTCATGTTCAGGTGGAACTTCCTGCATTCCAATTACTGCCTTTTGCTTCTCATCCTGTTGCTCAGCATCACCAAGCAGAGCCTGGCTCCATCCTCCTGGCATCTGTAGAAGATGTATGCAAAACAGATCCATGCAAATCTTCCAGGGAAGGTGGTGCAAGACCTTGGCTGGGGATACAGATCTGTTTTCTGCTGCACAGCTGAGTCTCAGCCAGGGGCTGGGAGCTGGGGGCTCGGGATTTCAGGCTGCAGCCCAGTAAAGGGCCTGGCCACACTGGGGATGAAAGCAAGAGTGAAAATTGGGGCAAGCCAAGAGCTGTCATCTCCTGCCACACCTACTGCTGCTCATAGGGCTGAAAATCCCTTTCCAGTAGGGCCAGTGGCACTCCATTCCCATTTTTTTGTAGCCCTGTGCAGATAGGTAGAGAGGACAGACTGCTGCTGTTTCCTGCCTGCATCTTCCTGGCTTCCTCCCCATCTATCATTTTCTGCTTTGCTTTTCAAAGACTGCATTTTTCATTCCTTTTGTTGGCTACAAATGCTGGTAACTGAGGCTAGCTGGGAGTGATGCCTCCCTGACACGCTGCAAAAGCATCAGATATTTAATTGGTTCCTCCACCCTAGGGTAAATAAACCCTCAGAGCCTCAGCCTTGAGTGCTTAATCAGAGGAGTTAAACATTCAGGGAATTGGATCACTTGATCTCTTTGCTTAAAAGTTTTTCTGCTTCTCCTTGATGAGACACAAATGCTGACAGTTGTCAAGAATCTTAGAGACCTTTGGGCAGAGAAGCTGGAGCTGAAAAGCTGAGATGCTGGGGTTTTTTTTGTTGTTGTTATTTTTCCTGATTGATTCTGGAGACTATCAGATGAAGAAATTGAAAAATTGGAGTTTGGTTCAAGCTCTCTGACTTGAAATTGGCTTTTCTTTCTGAACACATCCTTCTCAGCACAATTGTGCCTCCAATTTATGGAGAGAAGTTACTTTTCAATCAGGACTGCTGGAAAACACAACCCAACAGGAATTCACAGCCTTTCTACCTCTTGCTTTTCCCTCTCCTGCTCCTTTTTGGCTGCATGTCATTCCTAAGTAGCTGCAGCAGGAGAGATGGGATTATGAATCACTGCCTTGGGGAAAACATAGATGTTCCTCTCATGTTGTTCAGGAAGGAAGTTGAGTAATGCCATATGCAGGTGTTTAGTGCAAGTGTTTGAAGAGTGAACCCCTGGCCAGCTGTAGGTTGGACCTGGCAGGAATCTTCTTGGAGGCAGAAGTTTGACAGTGTGGTATTGATTTCACATTTTTTAATTCTCATCTTGATGAAAACATTTGGCCTTTGGACAATGGTGTTCTTAATTCTGCCCAGTGCAGAATGTGTCAGGGTGTCAGCTGAGATGGGTTTGAAAGCATTGTTCCTCTCAGGCCTAGGGGAGTTTTTTTCTAAGAGCTTAAAGTGGAAGGCAGATGGTTTGCAACTGCTTTTTGTTCTGAAGTGAGACACTGAACTGAAAAACATCTTTGATGTATTAATTGCAAATAAATGATTAGCAATAATAAAAGTTTCCTGCTTAATTAGATTTCAAAATGAAAACTATGAAGGGATGATCACAAGTCTAAGGTGCCACTTTTGTTATAAACAGACACCCCATAATTCATAAACTTCTTTACTTTGTGAAGGGGAAGAAGAGGAAGCTTTTCTGTCCCTCCCACTAGCTTTGATTTTTACCTGAACCAGCATTAGCTCATAGAAAATGAGATTTTGTTCTGTCTCTGGCTGTCATGCAACATTCATCCTTTTGAGGGATTTTTGCTCCATCTCTGCAAGCTTCATGCACTAATGCTCTCATTTTATCAGCACAAACCAGAACATTTTCTGCAGGACAGAGTCCTTCAGGGCTCTGGCCCATGTTGCTCTGGGGAACCTGGTGTGTTTGGGTCACTGCTGAGGTAAAATAAGTGCTTTTTTGCTGTTATTCAAGTGCTCATTATACCTTGGACCCCTTGGATTTCTCTTGATAAAATAGATCGTATAACTTTCAGGTTATTTAGCTCTTTCTATTATTCCTCTAAAATATGCAATAAAAGTCTCCTTTCAAAGAGAAGAATGGATGCAGTTGCATAAAGAAAAGGTGAAATATCTGAATCATTTTTACCTCCCCAGTTCTACTGCACAAATTTCATGCAATTTGTGATTCATGTCAGCACCCTCAAAACCATATTATTTCCATCAAATTGATGATGTGTCCTTTTTCCTTCCTGCTTCTAATGAATTACATTCTCACTGCAAATTGGATCATCCAGCCTTCCACTGGATGGTCAGGGTTGTTTGTGTTGGTGGGGACCTTCCACAGCTAAAGGAAGGCATGGGTTGTTCTATTCTTGCAGCTCTCCCTGAGTAGTCCTGAATTTCCTCTGGCTTTCCTCCCACAGCTGAGTGACTGCTCCACATTCTTGCACCTTCCCTTGGCCCTCTTGCTGATGTCTCATCCCTTGTGGGATCCCTCCAGCCCTGTGGTTTCTGTCCCTGTGCAGCATTTCCAACTGAGTGCTGCTTCAGCTTTTTGCCCTGTTCATTTTCAAAGCTGCCCCTGTGGTTCATCCTACCTGATAAGCAGAGAACAATGTGACTTCTCTTGAGCTTGCCATAAGGAAAAGTCCAAAAGCCAAGCCATGGATGTGCATTTTGATCTGCCCCACAGTGGGAGATAGGGCAGTAACAATAATGCTCAAAAGGGAGCTTTTCTTCCTGCAGAGCTAATCAGGTAAGGCCCAAGGCTGGAGAAGGAAGGGGAAGATAAAAAAGCTGGTCATCTCTGTTTTTCAGCACCAAACTCATTTTTGCAGGAGCCCCTTTGCTGTGCAGCCATCTTCTGCAAAGGCATAAAAGGCTTTTCTCCATTTTGTATTAGATATGGGCCTTCAGTTTAAAAAAACCCTAAATCCTGGGTATTTTATAGCCTAAGCTACCCAGGGTTTTGAGTCATAAACTCACCTCCTCCAGCTGACTGTGCAACGTGCTCCTGACATGTTCCTGCCTTCATGCACATGGCATTACCCACCCTCACACTAACATGTGTGTGGCACCAAAACAGCAGCTGTAACACAATGTGCTACTTCCCATCTGTGGAGGTTGAAATCTTAGCAGCTCCATGTGCCAAGGGTTGGGATGTGGTCGATATTCCCTGTGGATGGGGATCAGAGTTCCCTGATCTGTGCCATTATAGTTATTGCCAAAGCTGGAGTTATGCAGATGTACTTTGCCCTATCCCTGATGCCCTCCAGGGAGCTGTGGGTTCTTCCAACTCTGGACTGCAGGGGCTGGATTCAAGCGTGCCAGAGTGCTCCTGAGCAGCTCAACCATCTCTGATTTCTTCCTGCAAATGTTCAAAAGCTGGATTTCATTTCAGCATACGAGGCATTGATTTTGACTCATTTCCTGCAAAAGCCAGCAGCACGCTGGCTGAACACTAAGGGAAAGCCAATTTAAGCATGACTACTCCACATAAAGCCAGTTGTGAGTGATCTGTTTAATTTCAGGATTCACAGTGCATGCTGGCCTGGGAAGTGGCACAGATAGGGAGCAGAAGCCAGGCTCTGAGCTGCTATGTGAGTAGGGTGTTTACAGCAAACTGTGCTGAAGGAGCTGACTGCAGAAGGATGCAGCTGTGAAGCTGTCTGAAAATAATTTGGGATGGCGATGCCTTCCCAGTGCTATTTCACTCTTGCAAGGGATAAATTCTCTTGAGAGAGAGGACTTTTATCAAGGGAAGGGTTTCTGGCAAGTGACTTCATTACAGAATTACAGAACAGACTGGGTTGGAAGGGACCTTTAAGGACCACCTATCTAAATACCCCTGCAATAAGCAGGGACATCTTCACTGAGACCAGGTTGCTCAGAGCCCTGTCCAGCTTGACCTTGAATGTTTTCAGAGACAGGGCAGCTACAACCTCTACCTGTACTGGTGTTTCACCATCCTTATCATAAAAAACTTAATTCTTTCTAGTCCAAGTTGACCCTGCTTCAGTTTAAGGCCATGATGTGCCCTGTGACCTTGCCAGCCTCAGGAGGCTTCCTCTGTGCCCTGAGGGGTAATGAGCACCAGGAGCTCTGAGGCTGTGTTTTGCCACTGTGGGTAGTGTCAGCTCTTCCATACTGTGGTGCAGAGGTACACAGTGTGGGCAACTTCTCCAGCTCCTCTTCTCTGTGGTTTTGTTCCAGTAGAATGAGCATTATTTTCCTACTTTTCTGGTTTCCTGTCTTCATGCAAGTCTAGCCCTTTTTCTGAGCAGTGGTGTACATCTTACCTGTGCTGCTGGTTGTAACACGTTATGCAGTGCAGAAGATGATGGCATGCCTGTGATGTGCTTGCAGAAGCTGTCTCAATTTTGCGAGAATTCATTCAACTCGTCAATCACAACCATAATTACCAATAGTACAAATCCATTTGACAGCGGCTTGTTCACCAGCTTTGTGTATCTGGTGCAGACTCTTCTTAATTATCAATGAAAGGGGAACTGTGTTATGATGTGGTTTCAGCTGCAGCAGAAATAAGCAAATATTTCTTCTTATTTCGGCACAGAACTGTTGGCCCAGCTCTTGACCTGTATTGATCACCATCTGGGAACCCAAGCACAGGCAGAGAGACGAGCAGACACAAAAAAGATATGGGGGAAAAACCAGGAGAGCAGTGAGGTTAACGTGCTGCACCAGATCAGAGGCTCATTTAGTTTGGTGGAAACCTCTAGAGCAGAATGGGTCAACTGTGAATTCAAACCAGGGTGCTTTGGACTTTGTCCTGTTGGGACTTGAAGTTCTCCATGAACAGAAATTTTACCAGCTCTCTGGACAACCCATTCCAGTGCTTGAATATCCTTACAATAAAGTATTTTCCCTTAAATCCAGCTAGAATCTATAATTTCAGCTAATTTCTGTTGTTTCTGTGGACCAGGATGAAGTGGGGCTCTGCCTCCTCAGCAGCCTTCTGGTGGGTACTGGGGATGTGCTGTTTGCCTTTGGGCCAGGGTCACTATTTTGCCAGTGACTTTTGGTGTGCTCCTGGTCACATCACCTCCCTGTGTTGACATTTCTCATCTCTAATGATGTCACAATGGTGACACTTCATACAATATCCAGTTTGCCTGAAAAGTTTTCAGAGCAGGAAAAGTCTCTTGTAGCTTCACAACAACCACCAGCCACTCCAGACTCTGGACCAGCATCCACAGCAGCTAACTGTGCCTCTAAATTTTTAGCTTTCTTTCATTTTAAGTAAATCCCACCAAGAGAGATAATTTCAAGATTGTTATATATGTATCCACCTGTTGTTCTTTTACAACACGTACACACTGTAAAATATATGTATTGTAAAATGTTGCCCTACTTAATAGATCGTTGTAAGTTGAAAAATTTATGTGGCCACAGGGGCCACTTTCTCCCAGAGGTATAATATCTCCTTTTGACTTAAAACAGCAGGAAGGTGGTAACCACCTAACTGGAGGACCAGGGAGCTGACAATAATTCCTGCCTGTCACAAGAAGGTTTACTTTACTTTATTGCATGTCAGCTGCATTGCCCCAAAGTTGCTAGAAAACTTCTTGCTTGCCTTGCCCACAGAAAATGTCTGTTTTTTCTTCCTATTGGAAACTGTAGCAATGAAAATTGCTCCCAAATGGAGAATGTTGGTGAAATTAAAATCTTTATTTGATTTTTGTAAGAGTATATGGAAATACAGTTATTTGGTAAAATTGCCAGAGTCACATGGGAGCTATCCTTCAGAGAATACATCTAATTTCCCTCATGAGTCAGACTTCCTTGTCATATCATTTCTATTGGGAAACCATTGGCAAAAAAATATTTATTTTGAAGTCCTAATTAGTGCAGTTCTCCCTTCACCAACAACAAACCCCTTCAGTAGAACAGAGTAAACAAATAACATTTCTTCAGAAAAGTGGATCTTGACAAAAGTCCTAAATAATTTAATGAGAAATTCAAGTCTTGAAAGACAGTCTAGATGAAAAAATAGATGAAAAACCCCACTCTGCTAAGTTATGTTCTGAAAGTTTTGTGTCAATTTGCTGAAACTTTGGAGTGAAGGCTCTCAAGAGGGGCAATTCTGAAAGAAAAAAATCAGTTTCTGTGTGAGTATTGAGAAATACTCTGCAGTCTGCTCAAATGACTGAGTTTCAGAACTATCAAATATTTGTATCAAATTAATTATGAACAATGTAGAGATCCCAGCTTATTTCCCATGTCATTTCACTTCATTTGAACCAAGAAATGAATTTATGAAAAGAATGATCAGAGCACCACCAGGGAAGAGGACAAGAAACAAAACCTCACTCACTGCATGAAGCCTTTGGAACAAATTGCTTAAACAATCTAAAACGTTTATAAAAAAAAGAGCATCTGTTACCCTCGGGGTAACTGAAGCACCTAATACAGTTGTATGAAGAAGAAGTTTCAAGTTTCAAGCACAGAAACTTGAAAATGCTAAAAAAAAAAGAAAATAAAAGGTTGGAGGGAGAGGATGATTTGCTTCTTTTGTATTCCACTGAAATCTTTCAGGTAAGTTAAAAAACTTTCCAAGACAGCAACATAATTTAACATTCACTGGAAAACCAGTAGGTCCAGGTGCTGAAAGGAAAATTATCCCTTCCCATGTTCACACTCCCACCTGCTAAGAACACACCTGACAGGACAACTCCTGGCAAACTCTTCAGTGCCCACACTTGCAGAAGGGGAAAGGAAAGACCCTCTGGCAATTTAAGCACAGCTCTTAATTCCTCTCCTTTTCCCATTGCCTGTGCCTTTCATGTCCAGGTAGATCAGTGCTGTGCTGCTGGCCATTAATACTGACCCTGGCTACCTGCAGCAGGTAAATCACAGGAATTGGCAGGAATTCACAAGATCACTTGCTGCTACTTTTCCTCTGGGCAACATCAGCAAAATTTGCACAGGTAACTTCTTAATCCCGAGAGATTCCCTCCCTAGCAGTATTCCAGCATGGGAATTTTTTTGTCTCTTTGTTTGGGCTGGACTGAATGAATCACCTCCCAGACTCATGGCTATGGGAAGGGAGAGATCACCTCTGACAATGAAGAAGCCCTAAACCAAGGGACCTCTCCAGGCTCTTGAGGACAGGCTGAGGAGAGAAACTCTTGCTGCCTGAGATGCTGGACATCCTCAAGGGGTGTATCCCATCTTCCCTTAGGGGAGTGATTTCCATTGGAGATCCTAAGCAGGATTTGTTGAGGAAAGTGGAAGTGCTGGAGAACAGGACCGAGAGAAGGGAAGAAATGTGAGGGATGGAAAGGGTGTGATTACAGTTTTCCCTCTTTTCACAGTGCTTTGGGGAAATACCAGATTAGATTCCATTTGGCACTGTGCCCTGATGTATAAGGAGCCCTTCAGTTTAATCCAGGTGGAAGGTGGTGCAGAGAACAGGGATCTCCTTTGGCAGCTCAGATCTCTAGGGGTGGGAACTGCCAACAGGGACAGCTCACCCTGACCTGGGACTGCTGCTGCAGCTCCCAGCCGTTCTGCTTCCTGGGCACTGGACACATGGAAATAGAGAGTAAATGAATGCTGTTGTTGAATTGAAGGGCTCCCTGATTCAATGAGGAGACATACCTCAGGTAATAGAGAAGAGATTTATGCCTTGCCAAAGCAGGCAGGAAGGAAATAATTCTGCTAGGCACAGATTGCTCCTTCCATCTACTACCACTGATGCAAGGCACCCTGGGAGAAATTCAGGCGTCCCTGAAAGAAGCAAGGCTCCTTTCCACTGCCAGGGTTACTTTAGCAGCAGGTAGAATTGCTTCCTTTGCAACATTTATTTTCTTGGGTAATTTTCCTACACATCCCCGAGGCCACACTAATTTTCTCTTTTATGCTCAGCTAAGCAGCTGATTGATCCTTGCTGAATCTCTACCTGTATGTATGGGGGTCAGAGCATAACCCAATAACAGAAAAATCAGTTCTGTGAGACACTCAGCTCCCTACAGCCAGGAGATTTCTTTTCCCATCTATTCTGTCTGAAACCCCATCACTCTGACAGCAAAAGGATGGTGCCTCCCTCTGAATTAGGAGCCCTGAAAGAGGAGATTTGACATCTCTCCTTGTCTTGGCTTGCAAAGCAGGATGTGACCAAAGGTGTGTATTCTATCACCATCTGTTGAAACCAGGTGGGGCAGTGACCCTTATCTCTGTGGGAGATATCCTCTGCTAATGGGCCATCTGTTAAAAAACAGGTGGAACAGTGTTCTTCATCTTTCCCACAACCCATCCTCCCTCCAGGAAGATATTGTCTGTTAATGGCCATTCAGTCCCATTGTATGGCTGATAAAATTCCATCATCCCACTGAGAGATGCTCCAGCCAGGGGGAGGAACCAAGCCTTTCCTACCTAGATAAAAACTGAGATTTGGAACATCAGAGCAGCCTGTTTTCGCTGGATTCCAGAGGAAAATCAGACCCTTCTACATAGTCATGGGACCTCTGGAGGACCACTGCACCTTCTACAGGAGCACTGCTTCAACAGAAACACATCTGTCACTGCAGGAGGGCTGCAGCCACCATTTAATGGGACTGCTACCAACACCCTGATGGGGTGTCAGGTTGTTTTCTGACTCTGTCCGTGTTTTTTTGTTGTTCTGTATTACTGTATTTTTATTTTAATTTTTTTAGTAAAGAACTGTTATTCCTATTCCCATATCTTTGCCTGAGAGCCCCTTAATTTCAAAATTATAATAATTTGGAGGGAGGGGGTTTACATTTTGCATTTCAAGAGAGGCTCCTGCCTTTCTTAACAAACACCTTCCAAATCAGGACACTCCTTAAGCGCCCTTGTTCTTCTCTCTGTGCTCTGGATGGTCAGAGCAAAGTGTGTTGATCATCCCCTGACTCCCAGTGGGTGATGATGAGATGTCACTCATTTCAACACTGCTGCATGTTCATAAGTCAGAAAACATCTCCTGACCAATTGCAGCGTTTGTGGCCATTCCTAGCATTTATGTGCACATCACCATGTTTATGGAGTAATGCACAGTTGTGAAAGCAGATGGTTTGTTTAAAAAAACAGGAATGCTTCATTCAGTTGGTCAGGGAAAAATGACTCAACTGCACAACTGCATAGCCATTGGGAATGCACAGTTTTAAAAAAGATTTTCTTCTTTTTTGGGACGCAGCAGAACTGCCATGTCTGGGGCAGTGGACTTAATAATCTTCTGTGGGTTTTTTCAGAAGTGCCTCAGGTTTTCCAAAGGGAAATTTCTTATCCTTAATGACCTGTGCTGCTAAATTATTTAGGTGTCTTTGGTAGTCTCCCTACTAATCCTAATGAAACCTAGTCAGGCTCTTTAATAAGCATAGTGATGCAGTCTGCACCATTTGGATCCTTGGAAGAAGCTGTGCTGCTCAGATGATGGGAGCTGATTAAATCTGTATAGCTCCACTATGCAGAGATAACAGTCCTGAATATTTCCATTTTTCCTTCTGTCAAAAAATAAAAGACCAATTTAATGACTGTCCATCAAGGAAGGACAAAATTTGGATGTCTGACTGCAAAAAGGCAATTTTTACAGCAAATCCCACTGGTTTAGTGATATTTTGTACAAACATAAGTTAGGGGCAATGTTTATCAGCAAACACTGCAAGTTTAGCATTTCAGATTGCATTCCTTAATGCCCTTTAATTATTGTCCCTTAAGGTCCAGCACACACCTTTATTATTCACCCAGTGTTTGCACCTGTAGGAAAATCAAACTGGGATGCAGGGAATACAAATTTTGGGTTCAAGCACAAGGGGAAATTACATGTTCTCTGAAGAATGGAGCACTTCTGCCCCTCAGTTATGAGCAGAGAACATTCTAGGAAAAAGAAAGCAGCCTCCATCAGCCTCTCCTGCAAAATACTGACTCTGCAACCTAGATATTGTTGTGCCTGCTAAAACTGCTCAGTGGTGTTGACTCTGTTATCACCTACCCCTGCTACTGCCCCTGAAGGAATAGCTGAGTTCCTTAGTTGGCAAAATCAATAAAAAGAATCATCATGGGAATCTGTGCAATTCTCTCCTAAATGATCCCAGAGTTCCTGAAAGAGGTCAAGTGCAGAACAGCAGGTTGTATGTATGGGAGGAAGAGAGCAGAAACCAGGTTATTTTCTGTCAGCACTTCTAAAATGCAGCATCTCAGTGCATTCCATCTGTAGCCAAATAGGAAACTTTCCAGACAGCAGATTTTGCCATCAGAAATTGCCATGTTTTTTTGAAAGCAAATTCTTTTATGAGAACATGGTGGCTTTGATCTATATTTTTAATGGGGAAAAAATGCAGTGAATTATTTTGGATTTGTCATTTTTTAAAACAATGCAGTGTGTGAATGCTGCACTTTCTGACCTTGAATGTCCCTCGTTTTGTTCTGAGAAGGACACACTTCATTTTCATGGTGGTGTATTTTAATCATGCTTGATCTTCCACATGTTACAGAGCTGTTTTATTTTGACATCTATGGAGAACTCAACAATTAGCTTAAATGATAAATTTATTCAGAACTCTCTGTGTCAGGCAATGGGGAAGAAGAAAAGTTAATTGTGGGCTATTAAACATAGAGATGCTCTTCTCCAGGAGCCAAACTCCCTGAAGCTGTCAGGAGTGTGGCTTGGGAACAGGGAGTCTGGCTGGCAAGGGGGTTCCTCTACAAGGGGAGGAACTAGGGGACCTTCCAGGGTCTCTCAAGGCCCTGGGAAGTAGCCTCTTAGGAAAGGAACTTCTAAAACTGGGGTAGAAGGAGACAAAATGGTAGGAGAAAAGTGAGATATGCAGAGGAGACAGCTGGCTAAATTTTCAGTGTTGCCACTTGAAATTCCAGTCACTGTTGCTGATTCTTCTGTCCATCACCAAAGTGGAATGAGAGCAGAGAACCATGAAGAGTAAATTTATTATATTGATCTTTCCCTCTTTTTTTTTTTTTTTCATTTTTCTAATCCCATATGACCTGCAACAGAGAAGCTGTCAGGCACCTGCTTTGACTCCCCATGGTAGCTGAGATCAGTTTTCTTCCAGTTATATGGATGCTGTTTGGATTGCTCTGTGGTAGGATGGCCCTGCATAAGTTAGGACAACAGGAGAAGGCTTGTTCCTTTTCTAAGGTATCCATTTGGAGACCTGAACCTCAGCTAGATGTGTGTGATCTTAATGAAACTCTTACCAGGTCCTGTGTTCCAAGGCCAGAACTCAGCTCTAGGGTTTTGGTGAGAAGGTTTGATTGGTTTGCTATGCAATGAGAGCTAGCTCATGATGATGTGTTTGTGTACTGGCACAAGCAGAGCCATGTGTCTCAGACCTGTAACTCTGAGCCTCACTTCAGCAGATTTTGTCAGAACAGTAGGGAGTTCCAAGGTGTTAGGATAAAGAAGAGAAAACAAACAAACAAACACCAAAAAAACTTTACTGTGAGAGTAGTGCAACAGGTTGTCCAGAGAACTTATGGATGCTTTATCCCTGGAAGTGTTCAAGGTGGACAGAGCTCTGAGCAACCTGATCTAGTACAAGGTGACCCTGTCCATGGTGATGATCTTTGAGGTCCCTTCTAGTCCAGGCCATTCTGTGATTCTATGAGCCATCAGTGATAGAAAATTACTCATCTCTCAGATGCAGAAATAGATTTTCTAGGTGTTTACAGTCAGGGGAGCTTTTGAGACAGAGATGGATTGCCTTTCTGGTCTTTGGTGCTCAGCTGTAGCTTGCTGCAGGTATGATGTCCTGCCTTCTTTTGGAGCAGAATGTTGGAGAGGACGAGCAGGGAAGAGCCAAGCAGTAGCATTACTGAGCAGTAACACATAAATGGTGCACAGGGAGGTCATTTGGTGGCTTGATTGCATTGTGTAATTACCTCCAGGAGGGACAATGTCAGCTGCTAAGAGACGATTAAATTCAACTGAGAAAAATGTGCTAATGCATTTTTTTAGGGTCTTTTTCCATCTGTTAAAGTTTACTTCCTCCCTTCATTGGTTTTAAAACATCCATCAGTAGTCTGTTCAAATGCTGGACTTGGCCCTGCAGTGCAGGACTCAGCAGGTACCAGCTGGAAAGTAAAATGTTATTGATGGACAGGGAAGGGAATTGCAGCATGAAGTCTGTTTCCATTGCCCCCTGGGTACAGGAGCAGGGAGGGAATCAAGGGTAAACCTTGTGGATGTGTTCACAGGCTGATGTCTGCTCTATTACCAACAGTCTAAGGTGGACTCAAGACTCAGGAACAACAGAAGTGAACTAAAAGACTAAATACTCCTAAAATTAGTGGTAAAGATATCAGATTATATGTTATGTGTTCTCTGGGTGATTATTTTCTCTGGGTGATTATTACTCAAACTGGTAGTAGAGCAATGTTTGGAATACAAATCTATTGGTCTATTGATGCCACTACACTCTTGATCAAATTAAAACTCAGTGACAAGTCCTTCGTTATTTTTCCGCAAAAAGGTTCTGTCATGCTCTCATTCCTCCCAGAGTCTGCTTCCCAAATTTAGCAACATCACTTGAATTATTGAAAACCAAATTATTTCATGTCTCCCACTTCTCTGACAGGAGCATGATGGCTATTGACAATGGGCCATCAGTCATGTTTTAAAAAGAGCTGTCAGTATCAGTCGGGAGAAATAATGATTAAAGGACTTCCAGCAGAAGATGAAAAAAACACTAAAGAAGGCCAAGTGAAATCTTTCCCTAATGAAAGCCTCAAGTTGTAACCAGAAACTGTGTGCTTTCAGAATTCCTCACCAGGCATTGTTCTGGTTGTTTCCAGATAAAAGAAGTTGCTACATCTTGGATTCAAGTTGTAATTTAATTGGTGCCCAGATGGATTTGTGAACAGTGTTTTAGAGCCTGCATTTGAATAAGCATTTTCATCTCACCTGCAAGTGCTTCAGACAAAGTGCAAGTGCAATGAATAATGATAAAATTGGCTTCTGATCTGATCACCCTATGCCATGGAAACTCATGAATTAAGTGTTCAGTGGAGGTCAGAACAGATGAAGGGAGCTAAACTCTGCCAGGGCTTCCTCTGGGGTGTAGTGATTTTTACATGTTTAAAACATATTAAAATAATTCCCCCATTTTATTTTTAGCACTGATTTTTATAAAGAAAAGTAGCCAGCATGGGGAGAGGAGACAACTTGTTGTTGTCAGAAAAACAGGAAAGAAAGCTTGGGAGACTTAGGACTGCAAATTGGCTTTCTGGGGGAAGAAGTGCTGCCACCAGAGCTCCTGCCAGGGCTTCAGCAGCTCCTCAGGGGTTTTGCTGCACCCTTTGAGCCACAGGGTTTACCAGGCTCATTTTTTCCCTTCCCAAATCTGGCTGCACACTTGGCTTGAAGGGGTATATCAAACAGGCAACACCTGCCTCTGCTTGCAAGTGAGATATCCACAAAGAAAAAGAAAAAACGAAATATGGAAAGCTCTGATTTCAAAGGCAGACCAGATTTGAGGTTTGAAAGTTTTGAGCAGGGTGGAGGTGGGGAAGCAGCTTTGGTTCCTAACCTGTCCCACAGAGCATGGGAACAATGGTCAGAGAGCCAAAGCAGGAGATGCCAGATAGCAAATTAAGGGATCTTGGTTTGGTTTTTTTCTCCTTGAAAATGACAGCAAAATTCATTGCTATGGGATCTCAATAAAACCACATATTTTTCTTGCTCCTACCATGTTTTTGACATATTTAAGAGTCAAAGCTAGACAGATGAGGAGCCTGGGTATTGGGAAGCCCAAGGCCAGATTCAGGTCTGGAAGAAACTATATCTGAAGGCAGATTGTGAAACAGCTGCTTCCTAGATTTACTGCTGTTGGCTTTCTTCTTCTGCAAAGCCTTGATGGCAGCCACTGTTTGAAATCTGGTTGCCAAAACAGACAGACACACACACACAAATATGCATATATGAAAGCACCACATCCCCTTGCCCTTGGCTCACTTTTTGTACCTTCATTGCAGGACTGTTCCCAAAAGCATCAGTTAATTACCCTTCCTCCTTCCCAGGCAGCTGCCTTCAGACAAGGCTCATTGAAACAGAGCTGGGGTGAATTGAAGTCAATCTGCACACAGGGGAAAAGTCCCACTTCACTAATCCATGTAGAACAACTCCAGCAGACACATTCATCTAGGTTTCTTGTTTCTCTGGGGAAAGGGTGAGTGACTGACAGATTCTGGAAGGAGCCTGGACCACTGAATTTTTAAAATCTAATTGCTTTTACTGTACCACTGTCAAGCTTGTGAGTTCAAGAGCAGGAGACAATTCCCCAAATGTGTAAAATGGGTACAAAGCCTGTTGTCTTGTAGAAGGTGATAAATGGGTGTTCCTCTTATTTGCCCTCTGGATTCTGAGGCTGAAAATGCAGGATTACCAGCTCTGTCCCCAGTACAGGCCAGCTAGCATGAACAGAAAAGAGATCACTGCTGCAGAATGAATTGATGCTTAGGAAGGATTTTGGGCATATACAGATGTGATTTATGCGTGCTGTGATCTCTGAGTACTATGAGCTAGACAGCAAACACCCTCTAACAATGAAATCCTGTAGGTGTAGAAGGGATTGCAGCTGCCCTTGCCCCTGATAAGTCACAGTTGTGGTAATTACCAAAGAAGAGGAACAGCCTTGCCCTCAATGGGCCACAGCTGTGACTAATAAGTGTGATAAAAGGGGTGGGCTGGCTGGTCAGGAGGGGCCTGGAAGAAGAGGACCTTGAGGAGCCCTGAGGAAGCATCCAGAGAAACACAAGGAAGACTGAAACAAGGGAGAGAGTTGCTGCAGTAAAAGATCTGATATGAAGTTAGTCTGGCTTTGATGGAGTCAGAGTCTGCAGTTGGACCCTGCAGTAGGAGCTTGCTCTAGTCAGAGTCAGGATGGCTAATCTATAAAGAAGAATAGCCCAGTGCCTTTTTATGTTGTTGGGAGTCTGTGTCTTGACTCATTTCTACCCCCAGTGAGAGATGTGCTGCAACAAACTCTTTCCACAGGAGCCCTGGTAGAGCTCTCAACATGCCCCATTGCAATGTCCAGTCCAGTGTGGGATGAGGGAAGGAAGGCTTTTCCAAGTGCTAGTCCTGTGTAATGTAATGTGTTCCTTCTCTCACCTGTCTGTGGCTGAAGATATGTCAAGAAAGGACAGAAGTGGAGAAAGTCTGAGCCACTGAATCAGAGAGGGACAGCAGAGACTGGAACAGGCAATAGAGAAATGGGTGTTGACAGAATCTTTCCTGACTCAGAAAGCTCTGGGCTTGGACACCAGCTGTGCTGGACTGATATTGTTGTAGGTGTAACAAGGATGTGCTCATGCTTTGTAAAAATCTCATAAGAGCATCCAAGGAGGGTTCACGTAGAGATGTGACCCTCAACATTTTTTAACAGTAATCCTGAACCCCTGGTGATACAAAGTATGTTGGGAACTTGAACTGTGCACACAAGGTAGTGATGGTCAGTGGTCAGTTTTGGTCTGACCAATCAGGATATTAGAGATCCAGAGCACCACAGTAGCTCCTGCATTAACTGCAAGTGTCTCAGTCCTCCCCATAGCATGTTCATCTGTCATGTGGCAGCCATCAGTGGGACTTGTGCTGGCCAGACTCTGGCCAGTGAGTGGCAGGTCACCCTGCACAAAATACCAGTGCATTCAGGAAGGGGCAGCTATGGAGCCTGTCAGGAGATACACTTTCCACTTACCTTATGTTTAATCAAACACTGTTTTCTGTGAGATAACCTATATTTTGAGTACAGAGAGCAGGGCTGAAATTAAATGCTGATCATTTGTTTTGTCACTGCTGAGACCTTGCTCTTTCCTCCCTGCCTTTTTTTTGCCCATTTACCTCTGGTTTTATGCCTTATATTCCCAGCTGTCAGCCAGACCCTCTTTGTCCCTGGCTGGATTGATGCTGACTGCAGTGAGGTTTTGCTTCTCCCCTGAACTGACCTGAGTCCAACATCTTTGTTTTGTTGGGGTGTTGGATGCTGAGGGTCAGGGCCTCTTTGATCCTGATGATACAGAGGGACAGGGCTGTAAATCTGTCACTGCCTGGAGGTGTGTACACTGTGCTGATAGCAGCCCTGATGCACCAGGAGCAGGGAAAATGAGGGATGCCCAACTTGACCTCTCATCCTTTGTGTCCCAAGGCCTTGAGCTGATGGATTCAAAAGGTGGAGGGAGATGGTGTTGTCATAGACAGCCACAATAACAGGTTGAGTGACCATGTGAAGACAGAGTCCTCCACCCCTCCCTTCCTTTTAAGAAATAAGCAAAATTTGCAGCTGTTGAGCAGGAGAATTTTGATTTTTGCTTTATTCCTTCTGTGGTATTTCAAGTTGATGGCCCATATGCACAGATGGATAGATACTAGGATGGTCCTAGCAATTCTAGCATGCTGACACCTGCCAGATGGGAATGTGGTCCAGCACAACAAAAATCACATCTTTTTATATTCAGTCTGAATGCAGCTCTCTCTGTTGCAAAAACACTGTCCTCATCTGGGACATCCGAGGGGAGTCAGTTGCAGTCAATTTGGCAATGGAAATGCAGTTTCCAGGGACTGTGTGGTGTTTTTCCACCTGATACTGTTGGATTTTAGCTCAAGGCCATGCCCAGCCCCCTGGCAGAGCCAAGGCAATGCAGATGGGTTAGGGTCTCTGCACAGAGGACTGCACGTCTGCTGAAACCATCAGAGCATGCAGCAGGAGGAGACAGAAAGGGACAGTGCAAAGCTTGCCAAAGTCCCCTGCTACAAATTTTCTGCAAGATTGGTTGAAGTAGGGTGAGTGTGCAGAATTTGTCCTCTAGCTGCAGTGGGTTTGAAATTAGGAACTGACTTAATGGTTTGGTGCAACTCTTTTTGCCTCCTGCTTTCTGAAGGCTAATGCCTGCTGTGGGTTGTGGCAAGAGGTTGGAGAGTGACAAGGTGCAGGCAGCTTGTGATAGAACAGCCTGACTGGATTGAGTAATCCTTTATATCAGCTAAGATTTCAGTTTCAGCACTTGTATTTCCTGGCCCTGTGATTGTCCCACTGTCTTGGGTTGCAATGCAGGATGTGACCAAAGGTGTGTATTCTATCACCATCTGTTGAAACAAGGTGAGGTAGTGATTCTTATCTCTGTGGGAGATATCCTCTGCTAATGGGCCATCTGTTAAAAAACAGGTGGAACAGTGTTCTTCATCTTTCCCACAACCCATCCTCCCTCCAGGAAGATATCATCTGTTCATGGCCATTGAGTCCCACTGCATGACTGATAAAATTACATCATCCCATTGGGAGATGCTCCAGCCAGGGGGAGGAGCCAAGCCTTTCCTACCTAGATAAAAACTGAGATTTGGAACAACAAAGCAGCCCTTACCCCCTGGTTTCCAGGGGACAAGAGCTACCAGACCTTTCTACAGGATTACTGCTTCAACAAGACCATCTGGACAGCTGCCTCCACCCTAACTAACAGGGTGTCAGGTTGTATTCTGACTCTGTCAGTGGTTTTCTTTTGTACTATTGCATGTGTTTTATTTTTCTCTTTTTCCTATTAAATTTTATTTCTGACTTGGAGTATCTCACTGGTTTTGCTTTCAAACCAGCACACCACCATTCTCCCTGACTTCACCATCCCTGCTGTAAGATTGTCTTCTCTTGTATCCAGGGAATAAGTGATCTCAGACAAGTCTCTAGGAAAAGTGGTGCAAGGAACAAATTATGTCAAGATAGGCACAGGGAACATTTGTGGCAGATAATCACCTTGCAGGTTCTGTGGGAAGGGACTGTCTGCACATACAGGAAAGTGAGCAGGTGTCCAGGTTGTTTCTCTAAGCATAGAAGCTGGTGGACCAACATCAACCCTCTAAGCACAGGATGAAAGAGTGATCAAATTTTTCCTTTGTGGCTGCCCTTGTAAGAAAATGAGCTGGCTCTGCCTTCTTTTTGTTTTGACTGGCAACTATTAGGCAATTACTGGAAATGAGAAAGAAAACTCTTTTCTCTCTTAAAAACAGATCAAATTGCATTCTTACACATATGGAAGAAAGCAATTTTTCTTAGAAGCTTATCTTGTCCTGAATAGAACATTAAACTCCTGTGCAGCCTGGGAAACACGACGTTCTCCAAACTCAGCCTCTCCTTTTCTCTTCCCCTCCCCAGATTGAAAAGGTGCTGCTGGCTTTTCCCTGGTTTTGTACACTGTACCTAACTGAACTCTAGGTTGTGTCGAAGGCCAGTTGTTTGCCATCACCATACAGAGATGAAAAAACTCTTCCAGCCCTTGTACCCTCCTAGTTACTAGACAGCACAGCAGCTGCTACATCCAGATGTTTGGCTTTGTGGGGCACGTTGATTAATTCAATTTGCTTCTAACTCTTCTTTTAGGATTGTCTGCACAGCCACTACAGCTGGGTGGGAAGTGATGAGCACACTCAGCAGAAGTGTCTCCCTGATCTCTGAAATCAGTGTGCAGGGTAAGGAGAGGTCACTCCATTTGTTGCCATAGTAATGAGCCACCCTGCAAAAAACTCAGCCTTTAGTCTGCCTTGTGAAAAACATTTTACCAACCAGAAATGTCTGAGTGAGGGGGGCATTGCACTGCAGCACTTAAAATCCCTGGTGCTGAGCCCTCCCTGGGCTCATCAGCTGAAGGAGTGGGAACACTCCAAGCTCAGTTCAGGAAAGGGAATGCTTGAACAAGCACAGGTGCCTAAATGCCCTGCAAATTGGGGCCTTTGGAACAATTTCTTCTCACTTGGGTCCTGACAAGAGTTGAGGAGCAGTAAATTCTGGGCTTCTCATCTGTATTCATACTTCAGATGGGCTTTTTTCCCTTGAGAGGCAAAGGGAAGGAAGGGAAACATGGAAATAGAGCAAGGCAGTTTCTTGGCTGGTGTGTCTTTGAGCTGCTCCAGCAGAAACAGTTCTCTGACATCAATTAACGCCAGCAGGGAATCTGCTGATTTTAAGTGGAACATCAAATCTCATTGAGATAGAAATAACTCTTTTATGCTTACCTCAATTCTCAACACTATCAAATCTTGGACCTGGGCTCTTGCCAAGTCTTTTCAGAAATAATGAAATGATTGTTCTTACCTGCAAGCTAGAAAGACTTTCAACTGGAAAAAAACCCATACCCTACACTTGTTACAATTTTATCCTTCATTTTCATTAACAACTCATTCCTGGTCTAGCCTGGCAAATATGCTTATGATTGTACAGTCCATTGAATGCTTTTCACTTAGTGGTTTTTTTCCTTGTCTCCTACAGGACTGAAAATTGGACTGTGATGAAGGGAAATTTACTTGAAGGCAAGCCAAGGAGGAGCAGAGAAATATGGCAAGCATGGTGATGGAGAGACCCACTGGAGCAGGGAATGCCAAGGAGAAGGTAAAGAAGCTGGTATGACCACCTGGTGAGAAGACAGATGAAAGATGGTCTGGGAAGCTTTTGGAGGAGTGTCCTGTGGACCATAAATGAAGTAGAGGGATGCAGGGGAAGTAGGAACAAAGCAAAGGCAACAGAAGCCACTGGGGACTTTTTGGAGTAAAGCTCTGCCACAGCTTTGCAGCTGGAACTTTTTTCCTCCAGGGTGAAAAGTAAATTCCTCAATGCTACCATACTTGAGGAAATCCTTTTGCTTCTGCCAAGTTCACCATATCAGAAGAAAAGCAAGCAAGAAAAGAAGACAATTTCTCTCTTGGTATTTGGAAATGAAAGATTCATTGCAAACATTGCTCCTTTTTTATAAAAAATGTGGGGAAAATGATTTGGAAAATAAATCATCCGTTCCCCATTTCTTCAGTGTTTCACTTAGAGAAACAGTTTGGTATTTGTTGGAAATATTAAGACTATTCTGAATAAGGAGGGGTCTGAATACACTTGTAAATTTCAAGTGCCAGCAATGCAAGGGTGAATATGGCATTATTAGTTATTTGTTACTGCTCTGGAAATCCCTCTCAAACCTTAGAGTGGGCCTGAAAGCAAAACTTCAGGGATGGCTAATTTATGGAGTGAGTGAGACTGGTGAGAAAATGAGAATGGTTCAATTAGAATTAATTAAACTTTCTAAAGTCATTTTCGACACCCAGATATGCACACCAAGGGTGAAATGAAGAGGAAGAAATCCTGCAGGTCTATATTGTGTTTGATAGGAAGTTTTGAGAGACATCATGAAGACACTGACTGCAGGCCTTTTCAGACAGCATGTATTTAATATGTGACATAAGCAATAAGCAAAACTGAATAATTCAGAATGGTGAGGACCTCTGGAGGAGTCTGGTTTATTCCCTCTGCTCAGAGCAAGGCCAGGAGGAGCAGGTTGCTCACGGCTGAATCTGTTCAAGTTTTTAATATTTCAAAGGATGAAATTATCTGATGTCTCTAAGCTTCTGTTTTCAACCTTAACCACTGACTGAATAAAAAACCTCAGCCTAACAGAAGAAGAAAATGAGATACAAACAAGATTTTGGTCCTGTGGTGTGAAGCATCTGGCACTGAGAACTTCCACTCCTTGACAGAATGATGCTCCCTTAGTCACCCTGAGTTACATTCCCAGAGCACATCTCCTGTCCAGGTTTGTATGAAAAACATCTCTCTTGCAGGCTCCAAATGTGGCCCAAAGCTTGGTGAGAGGGACAGCAGGGACACTTTATCAGATGCAGAGTCCTACCTTGGATTAGAATCCCTATGTGCACATTCAAAACCAGCTGTACTATTTCCCCTCAGGAAGTGTCCAAGGCAGGATGGATGGGGCCCTCAACCTGACCTGGTGAGTGCCACCCCTTCCCACGGATCCTTAAGCCCTTTCCAACCCAAACAATTCCAGGATTCTGTGATTCTTCGATCACATGCTTTATAACCAAGCAGATTCCCAAGTGCTTTTTAGGGGTGAGGTTGTAAAAACTGATCTGGAGCTTCCCAAGTCCTTTCCTCTCTGCACTTGCTTTACTTTCACAGGGGCTGTGACAAGAAGACAACAAGAACATTTCACAACTGCTTCACACTGACTGTGAGGAAAGAAGTGGGACTCCCAAGACAACCCCGTTTTATCCTTTTGAATCTAATTAGGCTGAATTTTTACCATCCTCAGCACTGAGTTTTCAGAGGAAAAAAGCTCTATTGCACCAGAGACTGGAGGGGGTCTGGTTTAATCTCCCATCATCTTCAGCAGCACAGAAATAATCTTACAATTACAATAATCTTTGTAATCTTAGGGGATGAAAGGCATGGAACATATCTATTCACATGGTTTCCTATAGAAACAAGAGTACTGTGATTATTTCTTTTAATCAGTATCTGTCTCCCTTACTCTTCCCTCCATCCCTTTTTGATGTTTTTGGTAGTTTCCAGCAGACTTAACAGTAGCTGAGAGATTGCAAAGATTCTATGTTCATATAGGTTTCCCCCCCTCCTCAAAGAGGGGGTCACATAGGGGAGGCATTGCCAGAATGTTCATGTTTCATGTGAGTGAAACAACAGAAATGTGAACTTAAGCCTTATTAGACAACATAAAATCTTCAGATGAGAGATAAACCTCTTGGCAAGGTGCTCAGACTCCCACATAAGTGTCATTAGGGTTTTTTTACCTTTCTTTACACTGCCTCATTTAGCTGAGAAGAGGAACCTCAGGGATCTCAGTGCTTTGGGATCAGCCTTAGTAACTGGATTTTCCTGTGCATTGCTCACTAGGTGGAATGGCAGAGCATCAAAAAACAGCACACATAAATAATATTTGGAAATTAATCATTCAATTTCCTGCAAGTGATAAGAAAATTTACCCTGTGTGCAAGTAATTTGCAAGTGATTTATGGCAATTTGTAATATTTAAATAGTAAGTAAATTAATTATTTGGCATTATTTTTAGTTAGCTGATTTACTGTAATTGCAATGACTAGATCAATCAACTACTTAAAAAAAAGGCCCCCAGACAAATATGGCAAATCAATTGCTTAATATTTAATGGGAATTACTCACTGTTACAGAAAACAACAGAGAAACAAATCCTCTAATAACATAAGCAAAATTCAATCACTGGGGAAGTCTGGGGAAAGGGGTTTCTATACAACATTACCTTTATATAACTCACAAGATAATGCAATGAAATAGTGGGAATGCATGGGAATAGTGAGCTCAGATGAACTACCAGGCAGCAGGAAGAAAACAGCTGGGACCTGGTTTTCTGCATCAGCCCAGCAGGAGGAAACAGCTTACCCAGTGAACAGCACCTGTGCCAGGAAAGTTGTGAAAACAGATGGTGGGTGCCTGGATAAATACCACCTGTGCTGGAAAAACAAATCTGTTATTTGGAGTCATTAGAGAAAGGCTGGAGAAGATCATGGTGGTGGCTGTGGGAGGAGGCTGCTGTCAGCCCACACCTTAGATAGGATGGAACAAATCTGTCTGCTCACCCAGGGAGGGTCTTTAGGAGATCCTCCAACAAATTCCAGTGGGGGTGGGGGGAGCCTGTCGCAGTTTTTGGACAACAAAACCATGGATGAACAGATTAGGACTGATCAGCCTGGAAATACAGTGATGGAGAAAATTTAGGAGTTAAGGCAGGGCTGGAGAAGAGAGGCTCACATGAATGCACAAGGTGAACTATGGCAAGGATACACCAGGAGAAAAGAGCTGGAGATGGGGCAGTATCCTGGAAATTTAATTATCTTCCAGAGCTCAAGTTGAGTCTGATGAGGTTTAAATTGGACAGCAGCTTCAGTGTCAGTCATCAAAAGATAGAGAGGAAGATGAATAGTGCTGGGCAGTGTTAGGAATAACCCTTATTAGGAAATGGGGGTTAGAGCCCACCAAAACTTGATAGAACTTGGTGAAATTATTACTTCTCTTCTCCTGTCCACTCTTTTAATCAAATGTTATAGTAAGGATGTATATAAATTACTGCATCTTAAAATACAGCTGGCTATGTCACGAGCAGATTTGGCAGCAGTTTGTCCCATCACTGGTGGTGGCAAGTCTCAGCTTTAAGGTCAGGCATGGCTCCCTTGGAGCTCTCCCTGTTCCTGAAAACCACTGCTGATGAAGAGACAGTGCTGATGGAAGGAGTTCATCTCCTGTCTCACCTGCTGAATGCCTTTGGAAGGCCTCATTACCATGCAAATGGAGATTGCTCACAGGCTAAGAAAAATGCATCTGTCAGGCTGCACATACTGATAACAGCAAATGTGAGCATAGCTGGGATTTATAGAGCAAAGGGATTTCACCTGGGGCTGCTTGGACTTGTCCTGCTGCTGAAAACAATAAAGGTTAATTGTGCTTCAGTAGTTCTGTCGTCTTTCTGATCATCAATTAATCTCTAATTGTTCCAAAAATTATCCAAAAAACCTGCCACAGTACTGGGAAACTTTTGACCTCGAAATGGGTAGAGGAGAATTTTGACAAAGAAATTGTAAAACTGAAAAATGGGAATGAGCAATGAAATGCGGCTGTGAAAGGGGAAAATGATGACCTAACTCAGCCATAATTTTGCAATGGATCAAGTTATCCTCTGACTTACATTGGAGTGAGCCATTGGAGTGATGATGCAGGCATTGAGAAAGACTTGAAGGATGTTGCTGCTCTAACCTGCCATGGGAAATCAGCTGGAGACCCTGGGATACTCCTGACAGGGTGTGGAGTGTGATGATAATGGCACCCAGCTGGAAGTCCAGAAACAAGTGTCTGTGTAGCTTGGGCTGTACAGTGGAATTTCTGACTGGGAGAGTCAGGGCACCTCAACATCCAGAGGAAACAACTGCACCAAGCTTATGATGTTGTGCTTTTCTTCCTCCACTTGGAAGTCCCACCTCTAGGCACAACTAGCCATGCCTTGGGCAGAGTTCCTGAGGAAAGGAGTCATCCAGATTTCCCAGAGACACACAGTACAGAAATCTATCCAGCGAAAAATATTTTTACGTATTTCTGAATATTTTAATATGCTTATATATGTGGTGGTACACAAGCACTTCCACAGAGTGATATTCTCTCTGCAACCCTGTAGAATATATCTTAGACAGGAGATTACAGGAAAAGAATTTATTGATCTATTGAAATTGACACGTGCACAGTGCAAGGCGTTTGCCAACACACATATATTGTATTTACTGAGGTAATACTGGCAAGGAGTCAGGGACAATTAACTTTGCAAAGGCCCTCAAGGGAAAAAGACAAAAGCAAGTTTATAATTTTTACTAGAAATAACAGGAAAAGTCTGTGTGTGCTTAACTGAGCTCCACGATACACGTTTCTTGGAAATGCATAAATATGCCCCCAGGTTTTATATCTAAACACACTTTCTTGAAAAACAACTTGATTTTCATGCTTTCCAGGCTGTTTGTAAGTGTTTTGTTTCATATTGTCTGCTAGTTAGAATATGTTTCAAATTGGAGCCCAGTACCAAGTTGTTTTATAGAAATTTTTGAGATGAAAAATTCTTCTGGTAATGACAACACCCTTTACATGAGAAATAAAGAAGGCATTTATGAGAAGCTGCTGTGTGGTTTTGAAAACAATGGTAAGGATTATCTTGCAGCCTTTCCCCACCCTCACACTGCTAAATGTTAACTAATCAACTCAATAATTAATCCATTTCCTGCCAAGGAGAGAGGCTCTGCATGCACAGCAGAAGGAACCATGGCACTGCAGTGGGGTTGAGTATGTTCGTAAATTTCATGGACCACTCACCACCAACCTAGAGTTTCCTCTCCTCTCATATATTAACTTAAGGTAGCTGTTTGATTTTTTGTGATGTTTTTGTTTTATTTGCTTTATTTTTCAGGCTGAACATGAAAGCTGGGAGTGCTGGAGAAGTTGGGCTGAAAAGTGACATTTCTGGTTCAGTTACTGACCACCCAAACTATGTCACTATCTCCTCTCAATTTTGATGAAGTGGTTCTTAGAGAAGACAAGAATTGTCTTGGATAGCTCTCCACAAGGCTGGAGATGGATTCAAGTACTGCATCAGGACACCATGTTTTGTCTCTAGACCTGACATCTTTGTTTGCATGATGCCTAGCCCATGGTGGTATTCTAGAACTAAAAGTTTGTTCTTCTCATTATCTCCAAAGATATCTGCAAAGGCAGGATGAATATTCCCTACGGGATTTTTGACAGCAGAAGAGATAAAAAAAAATTCAACCTTTTACAAGGTAAATACATTTACAAGCCAGATAACTCCAAACATGTGGGAATTACCAGCTATTTGCTCATAGGCCTTTAAAATCTACAGAAGAGACCTGAATATGTTTCTCCTTGGAACCCAGATCTTGACTCCTTTTTCCAAACACACAGGCTTCACTTGAGTTCTGGGATAACTGTTTTTGCTGATTGGAAAAATATTATTGTATTCACATTTGAGACATGGCAAACTTAATGTCATTTTTTGCATTTTGGGGTTGACTGGGCTTTCCTGGAAACCCTTAGGTTTTATCACCCACTTCACATTTGAACTTCTTTCTAGGATTTCACACAAAATAACTGTACAACCATAATTCAATTACTCTGCACCTCCTGTCCCAAGGGTTTGGGATGTGCACAGATACCCTATGACTGCACAGCACTGCTCTTTGATCTGCCAAAGATCTAAGTTTGCAACAGCAGAGAATTACACTCAGCACTCTCAAGCCCCAGCACTCCACCTATTATTTCAAGAAAGCTGTCCCTGGAGGTATTAAATAACCATGAGGCACTGCTGCAGCACAGCTAAATATTTACTAAAAACTAACATGGTGGGGTTTTTTGTTTTGTTTTGGGGTTTTGTTTTTGTTTTTTTGTTTTTGTGAGGCAACATTGTCACAGAGCTCTGCTGTGAGCTATAAGTACATCTCAAGGTCTCATAAAAGCAAGGCTGGAGAATTTCGGGTGCCAGACCGAATAGCCACAGCCTGTTGATGCCAATGGGGACATAATGCTTAACAGACTGAGAATTTGCCTCCTCTTGCCTGGTGTTTCTAAAAACCTTTCTGGAGCTCCTCAGATGCTCTGGTGGATCTCTCAGGCTGAGGAAGAAGAAGGTTTTTTAGTAGCTCCTGGAGGCAGATCCAGCTTGTAGAAAACGTCAAAGTGAAATTCATGTACATGGTGTGTGGAAAGATAGTTTGAAAGGATAGTATCCTGGAGGGGTACAGATTGGTGAGGATTTTCCCTGCTGACCATCCAGCTGCTCTCCAGAGAAAATACCTTCATTTCTGGGAAGTGGACAGAGTTTTTCACCAGTGACTTCTAAATGAAGGCAAAATGTTTTTTGGTCTTTTTCACACCTTCCTTTACAAGTGGGCAGTTTTGTATCTCCCCTTCTCTGGGCAGCACTGCCAGTCATTTGAGGAGAGGAATAAGACAGAGAAGGTGAAGGGTTGTGGGATCCCCAAAGGAGAGGGATCAGCACTTGCTGAGAAAAGCCAAAGGGAGAACACACATTTTGTTGGCTGCAAAGGCTGTAAGGAGGGAAGGAGAATCTCCTTTCTTGCAGAAAAGAAGAGGGCTGTTTGGGAACCTCTCCTGAGTCTTTCCTGCCACTGTCTGGTCCAGCTGAGACTTACCAGGCTGAGACCCAGGATGGAAGAACTGGCAGGAAAGGAGCTTCACTCATCTCAGGTATCCAGAGCAATTCCCAGTGATGCTGTTGGTGATCCATGTAATACTGAATCCCCCAGCATAAAGCAATGCAGAAGAAAGGGAATGCAACATTGAGGGGATAAATAACAAGAGAATGCAAATAAGGTTTAATGATAGCCACTATGGTTTTATGGAAAATAGGTCTTGTCATAGAAATGCTGTTTTTTTCCCTCATACAGGCTTCTGAGTAAAGCACAGCAAAGGAACCACACAGACAAAAAAGTGCACTCTAAGCTGAATTGGAAATCTTAGAGGAATGTGGTGTTGGATGTCATAAAATAGGAGCTTAGAGGATCAGTCTGATGCTCAAAACACTTTTATATTCTCACAAAAGCTTTTAAATTAAATATGAAATCATGGCTAATAATGTTTGCCATGTTTTTCTATTTTCCCCTCTCTATCCATCTGCCTATATTCATGGTGCTTGACAGAAATCAACATTTTTGTATATTTCATATCAAACCAGCTTGAGACATAACATTGGAAAAATGTTAAAGAAGGGAAAATGGCCCAACACTGGCTGCTGACAGACACAAAAGTATTTTCTTGGGAAAACTGAGCTAAAGTCCCCCCCTCAAGCATTCTGTGTTATGTTCTTGATATACACTGTAAAACACAGGGAGCTTTTTGGTCTGATTAGTTTTTAAGCCATGCTAATGAGATCCTGTCAGTAGTAAGTAAAGCAATTAAGAATAATTAAGCTAGTGATAAACACTGTAGTTTGACATGTTTGCAGTTGTAGCTTTTAAAGGTTGCACTGGTGTCTTGGTTTGAAGGACAGGTGTTTGCCAATAAAGGCAGAAGCTTCTCTTTGAAATGGAGAATGTAAACCCCCTTCCTCCAAATTATTACAATTTGAAATTAAGGGGCTCTCAGGCAAAGATAGGGGAATTAGGAATAACAGTTCTTTACTGGGAAAATTAAAATAGAAATACAGTATTACAAAAACAAAACAAAACAAACAAAAAACCCCAATCCCAACCCTGACAGAGTCAGAATACAACCTGACACCCTGTCAGTCAGTCAGGGTGTTGGTAGCAGTCCCATTAAATGATGGCTACAGTCCTCCTGCAGTGGCAGATGTGGTTCAGCTGGAGCAGTGCTCCTGTAGAAGGTGCAGTTTTCCTCTGAAGGTCCAGGGATTATGTGGAAAGGTCCTGTTTTCCTCTGGAATCCAGTGGAAAGAAGGTAACTTGCTGTCCAAAATCTCAGTTTTTATCTAGATAGGAAAGGCTTGGTTCCTCCCCCTGGCTGGAGCATCTCCCAGTGGGATGATGTAATTTTATCAGTCATGCAGTGGGACTCAATGGCCCAGCAGCAGATGGTATCTTCCTGGAGGGAGGGTGGGTTGTAGAAAAGATAAAGATGATTGCCCCAGCTGGTTTTAAATATGGCCCATTAGCAGATACTGTGTGCCACAGAGATAAGGGTCACTGCCCCATCCAGCTTCAACAGATGGGGATAGAATACACATTTCTGGCCACACCAACCCAACACAATATGTTTACATTAGGATTTTAAAGTGGAGCCAAGTTACAGACAGGAGGGCAAGGAGGGGCCATTATCAGCACGACCTGGCAGGGATTAGGAGGGAGGTGGTGATGGATACAGACTTCTGCAGGAGGGTGACAGGTCTGTGAAGCATTCCAGGTGGTGCTCCAAGGCTACCTTCTCCTCTTGAACACCTATTAGCTCCTTCTCCTGCCTCAGTTTTGTGCTCCAGGTGCTGCCAAAGCCTTTCCAGCCCTTCCCAGCCACACCTCCTGCTGCAGTCTGTCTGGGAGCAAGACACCTGTGCCTGCCAGGAGCTGTGTGTCACAGCTCCTCACAGAGAGATGCCTTTGCAGGCTCACCTCTCTCAGTAGGGCTATCTGCTGGTTAAATAAAAATTGCAAAGGCATTCTGGTGCTGACTGCTGCAGTGTTTCATGGCTTTACTTAGCTTCCAGTAAGTTACTGCCTGCAACATTGCCGAAGAGGCAGAGATGGTAAAAAAAAAATAATTTAATTTTCATCCAAGATGATTTTTTAGTGTCTACAGTTGCCTATATGCTTTCCAAAGGCACGGGCAGACTGTGGTTTCAGGTGTTGTCATTTCCTTGGAGAGCTGTTGGAAGTTTCCACACAGTTCACTTTCTACTTTGCTTCTGGAGATAAGGAAATTCTCCAAATCAAAAGCAGGACTTTTAAAGTCAAACGGTAAGAAAATTAAATCCCCACATCTCTTCTTGCACAGTTTTGGTACATTGACCATGACATTTAGCCCGGTGTGCTACTAAAGAGCCATTTCTCAGTCATCTTGAGGGCAGAAAGCAAAGCCTAGTGCTGTCTAAAGCCTTCCACATCCTTAAATTTCAACACTCATCAAGCATTTTTGTGTTTGTCAGCAAAACACTGTGGCAGATGTCTTGTTTTTCAACAAGGCTGTAGTAGGCCTTGCAAATTCTGCTCTGAATGACACTCACTGTGAGGAGTGGGACTGTGAGAGGGAGAGTCACATCCTAGGAGATGGACATAACTTATATTAAACAGGAGATTCTGGTGTGTCCTATGCAAGGCAAGATGGACAGCCTGGAGAGGGGGTTGGAGAATTTCCACAGTGGACCCTTCTTCACTGCCCAAGATGTAGGTCACACCCCCTTCTCTACCTCCTCTTCAAGGAGAGAAAACAAAACTTCTCCAGCTGCTCTTTCTCTGAGTGTGGAGGCTGAGCCTGTTTTCACAGCAGCTGTTCCAGATGTTTGCACCTACTCCAGTAGATGTGTCAGTCCTGGAGCAGAGAAGGGCCCTAAAGGAAGAACACAGCCACCTGACTCCTGTGGGACACTTGTCCCATGAGTCAGTGTGCTGGGGACAGAGGAGGGAAGGTGTTCACCTCTTGTTCAAGTGCATGTGAGGGCAGATGTGCCAGTGGCAACCTGGGATCACTGCCCTAAGGTGCCTGGTAATGTAAAGGTAGAATGAAACCTCAGAAAATGCAGAGAAATAGAGTTTGAATAAAGCAGATTAAAGCTACAAGCCTTTGACTAAGCCATCTTTGTCCACAATTTGTTTCAGCAGCTGTTTCCAGCAGTGGTTTGGCTGTAAAGGGCATTGTGTCAGCTGTCACCATTGCTCCTCTGTTCTCCTTAACTTAAGCAAGATCTGAATATGGCAGCCAGCTGAGGAAGGAAATAAGGGCCTGGTTTGCTTATTCCACACTTGCCAGTCTCTGAGGCCCTCTCTGAGTAACAAGATGAGCAGTTTCAGGTCACTGCCACCATCACAAGCATCTGCTCTTACCAATGGCATAATGGTGTGGTGCTTTTGGCTGTGTGCTTGAGGCTGCAGCACTTTTTGTATTCAGTCTGTCACCAGTCCTATCATTTGCAGCATCTCTCAGAGGAAATTATGCATAAACATTCCCCTCCCCAGCTTCACAGTGTGAAGCCTTTCACATGGTGAAGGGCTTCAAATTTGAGGTTTTTATAGTATAGTATGGGGCAAGATGGAGGACTTTGGGCAGTATCTCTTTTGGTATTCATCTTCCTTCTTCTTCATGGTTTCAGGTAATAGTTTCTGGTTGGACAGTTAGTGCCACACTGAGGGTCATGGAAGGATAGTTATTGGGTTAAAAAGATAAATAATATAGGTGTTATTTCTCCTTGGACTGTTTAGCTTTAAGAGACCTTGTAGCTAGCTGGATGTCTCTCCATTTTGCTCTCTTCTAGCTGGTGGCTAGAAGTGCTACTGAATGTTCTGTTCTTTTTGATAAGATTTAATAAACAAGCCTGAACACGAGAAAATCCATTTCCTGCATGTATTTTTAATCCTAGCTTTAAGTGAAAGCAGAAGAAACTGCAGACAAACCATTAATTAACTGGTGCAAAAACCACCCACCACTGTAACAGACCACTTGGCAAAGACCAGATTGGTATTTCCCCATCTCCCCAAGAGGCAACAAGAAATAGAAATTGTGGGGCATCTGTCTCCCTGTTGTGCCTCTTATAAGGACTTAAAAAATAGAGCTGCCTGTCTGACAACACTGTCAAAGCCACAGAAGGAACTTGCCATAAGATGAGCCACCACAGAGGCACCTTGAGCCAAGTATAGATGGCAGAAATTCGCAGCAGGCGGGCGCTGATTGCAGCCGAGCTGAGCTGGGATCTGGCGAGCACATCCAGGCTAATGCATCCAGAGAAAAACCACCACTGTGCCAAACTGTGGGAAAGGAAGCAAACTGCTCATGCACACGCCACCTCAAGGTTTTGGGAAAGTTTGTGACCCCCTAGTGGATACTCTGAAGTAAGGCTGGAAAAGGTGGTGCTTCCAGAAAGGCTCTGGGATCCCCATTGCCCAGAAGCCAGGGTGAAGAATAACCAATGGGATGCTCTGGATCCAGGGGTAGGTCCTCACTGATCTTTCTTTCTCTCTCTCTTCCCCCCCCCCCTCCATCTTTTCTATCTCTCTAACTCACATTTAGTGCTAAATGAAATCTGTGCAATTGAGTTTGGCCTATGGTGTGATTTACACCTGAATCTGGGCATCTTGCATGGATCCTAACAGCCTCACACCTGGGCTGCTCTGCACCTGGGCACTGCTGTTCACCCAGTGCAGCATTACTTTGGAAAAAGAGGTCTCTTTCTCAGGTTATTTTTACAGATTAATCTTGCAGTAGCAAACACCAGGCCAGGCCAAGCCCATTTCTCCCTAGATTTGCATCTCAAATCAGATTTGTGCACTAGAAGACAAGAACTTCAAGTGTTTTTTGCTGTAGCTGCACTATAAAATGTCTCTCCTACTTGGCTTCTTTCCCAAATGATTTTTTAAAATTTACTTAGGATTTCAGCTCTTGTACAGCTGTCTCAGGCACTTTGCTCTGCATGGTTTCCTATTTGCACAAAGCACAGGAGGAGTGTAATGACCTCAGAGACATCTTCTACTGTGTTGCTTGGGCTGCAAGGTGATAGGGAGTACAGACTCAGTTAAATAGTGGCAATGCAATAAAATATTCTTTTATCAGAGAAGCAGGTTGAAAGGAGGTGTTACAAATTGCCAAGTCTTTTACACACCCAACTGAGATATCCTGAGAAAACCTGATTTATAAGAAAAAGCTGAAAATTCAATGCCTGAAAATCAGAACCTTTAAAGCACATCAAAATTCAAAACCCCAAGACTTACGTGGATCATAAAACATGCTGGAAATTCTCATCTGAGAACTTTCTTCATTGGACCTCCTACAGGAGCTAGGGCAGCTCTTGGCATTATGAAAAAGGCTGAGGAACAAAGGATAATTTCAAAGTAAAGAGCCTGATGGATTTCTCTACTGGCAGCAGTGAGAAATACTTGTTAAACTAATAGTCCAAATAGTTTCTTGTCAAGTAAGTTCAGTCTAACTTATTAATTATGACTTTATTAATTTGCTGCATGACTCTGGCTGGTCACTAGATGTCACTAATAAAGAATAAGAAAGAAGAACCTTGGGGGGACTTTTCAGGGAGGCAAAATTATTTAATGGACAACAGTTCCTGGGAGTGCCTGAGCCCAAACTTCTGTTAGCAAAAGAGTGGTGCTCAAGCACCAGGATGCTTTGAGCAATTACTGTTGTAGGATTTGCAAAATGCCACACTTACCACTTATCAATTTTTCCAGTGTGTGGAAATCTTCCTACTCTGTTTCCCACCACTGGAAAAACAGGAGTGGACTTTAGCAGGCCAGTTTAAAATGCTGCTGCATCAACAGTCCCACAGCTTGTGGGGTCTCCTGAGGAGCAAGGAGCCATCACATCTGAGACTTTGGCAAGTATTTACTCAAGCATGGCCAGCATTAGTAAACTTTTGATCTGGCTTCTTTACAATATGTTAAAAAGTCTTTATTACACTCTATGGTGCATCTTCTGACACAGGTTCCATTGCTTTTGGATGAGCAACCAGCCCACATCACACACTTCAAGGACTTTGAGGAGCTTGCTGCTTGTTAGCATAAGCCCATGGCTCAGTGAGGATTTAATCCAATAAGCACAACTACCATCACACCATTAGTTTGATGAATAGATACAGCCAGAGCCTTAGATGTGTTTAGCTCAGGAGTGAATCCATCAGGGAGCCAAGGCCATCCAGCTCCCCTCATCCACATGTTAATTGCACTCAGCTCTCCTGTTTAAGCACTTTTAAGTTACATTTCTTTTGGGTTATGTCTTCACTGGGCATAAGTGAGTTGTGTGAGAAAGACAGACAACACAGTGTCCTGGTTGGAAGGACAGGTGTCTGCCAATAAAAGCAGAAACTTCTCTTTGAAATGGAGAATGTAAACCCCCTCCCTCCAAATTATTATAATTTTGACATTAAGGGGCTCTCAGGCAAAGATATGGGAATTAGGAATAACAGTTCTTTACTGGGAAAATTAAAATAGAAATGCAGTATTACAAAGAACAATCCCAACCCTGACAGAGTCAGAATACAACCTGACACCCTGTCAGTCAGTCAGGGTGTTGGTAGCAGTCCCAGTAAATGGTGGCTGCATCCTCCTGCAGTGGCAGATGTGGTTCAGCTGGAGCAGTGCTCCTGTAGAAGGTGCAGTTTTCCTCTGAAGGTCCAGGGATTATGTGGAAAGGTCCTGTTTTCCTCTGGAATCCAGTGGAAAGAAGGTAACTTGCTGTCCAAAATCTCAGTTTTTATCTAGGTAGGAAAGGCTTGGTTCCTCCCCCTGGCTGGAGCATCTCCCAATGGGATGATGGAATTTTATCAGTCATACAGTGGGACTGAATGGCCCAGCAGCAGATGGTATCTTCCTGGAGGGAAGATGGGTTGTGGAAAAGATAAAGGTGATTGCCCCATCTTGTCTTATAGCTGGCCCATTAGCAGATACTGTGTGCCATGGAGATAAGGGTCACTGCCCCACCCGGCTTCAACAGATGGGGATAGAATACACATTGCTGGCCACATCAACCCAACACACACAGGAATTAACTTTCTCTGGTAGGTAACTTGCCAAGCACAGCCTGAGGTCAGACTGCCTTGGGTTAAATATTTACAGGACTCCATGAAGCACCTCAGCCCTGCTCAGTTCCAGCCTGATGTCTCAGCCCTGAGTGCCCAGCGAATTTGGCATTTTATGGGGACACAAGGGTGGGCTGGATGAGCCTGTCCTCCACCTCGACTTGCTCAGCAGTGTGCAAAATGTTGGAAAGCCTTATAGCAAGCATGAAGGAGAGGAATTCTCCCAGTCTCTCTCTCGGAGCAGCAACATGAACTCAAGCAATGCCATCAGCACAGGGAGGGACAAAAAAATGGTAATAAGATGTTGAGATTTGTAGAGCTGAGTACCCTTATTTTCTGACATGCTTCATCATTGACCAGCAAGGAAACCTCTGCAGCCCCTAGACAGAACCATCAGCAGCCACCCTTTCCTTGTTAATTTTGTGCCAAATTTTGTCAGCTGCTTTGTTTCTTGGCAGAAATACCTGCAAATTACCAGCATTTTTAGCCAGTGATAAGATCCCAACATTTCAGAAGTCATTTTTGTTTTAAATCAAATTTTAACATAAAATACTTTTTCCTCTCCCTCCTCCAGAAATTACTAATGAGAATAATCAAATTGAATGGTTTTGAAAACATCAAATAATTTTGTTTCAACAATATCTAAATGCTCCATTTCCATAAGGTGCACACATTGTTATTCTGTAATAACAAAGTATTATACCAGTAAATACCTGAAACACATCTGAAATATAATATTAATGTTTGATATTATCCTAAAAGCTCAAGTGAAATTAATGGAAATGAGTGAATTGAAATAGGAATTTATTTACTTTTACCATTTGGTATCAAAACAAACTTCCAAGAGCTTTTTCCTGGGCTTTCCTTGTTCTATAACCTCCACTGAGGAGAATAATATTGAATTTCAGTAATTATGAAGTTATTTAAGAAAAAAAATCCCATTACTCCAAAACATAAAAAGACACTCAGTAGGCTTCTCACTAATCTGTGGGCCAGTGAGGGGCTGACAAGCAATGCATCACTCTCCCTACCCTCAATGAATTGGTTCTGTCACTAGCAAACTAAATGCAATCAAGCTCTTGACTTGAATCATAAATCCTATGTAAGTCACAATTAGCAGTAAAGTGAACTGAAGCAGATAACAGAGTCTGACAACAGGCTGGTCCAGCAAACAGTCTCCAATAAGGAAGGGGAATGTAAATATTTTATTTTGTTATCTGAAATACTTTCTAGTTTTCAGAACTCCATGTAGTGAGAATGTAGAGAATTGCAGCGTGTCAGTATGACAGATCCTATCACCCTGGGCTTTTCCCATAAAACCAGAGTGCCTGTGATTATCAGGTGGTTATCAGGGTGTTCAGGTCCTGGGGGGCCTGTTAGGCTGAATCTGCTGAGAAATTATTGTCGAGTTTTTTCAGTAGACCAATCTGCTAGGTAGACAGACACTGAGACAAAGGAAGCCAATGGATGTGCTTTTTTTGGATTTCAGTAATGCTTTCCATACAGTCTCTCACAGAATCCTTCTGGGCAAAATGTCCATCTCCCAGATGAATAAACACATCCTGTGATAGGTGTCAGGGGAGGTTTAGGTTGGATTGCAGGAAAAGGTTTTTCACCCTGGAACAGGCTCTCCAGGGCAGTGATCACAGTACCAAGCCTGACAGTCCAAGAACTGTTTGGACAATGCTCTCAGGCACATGGTGTGACCCTTGGGGATGGTCCTGTGCAGGGCCAGGATTTAGGGTCAATGTTCCTTGGGGGTCCCTTCTGTGATTCTTTAAAAAGTCCTTGCAAAAACCCCTCCACATGGGGAGATTTTACAGAGTGAGGTACCTTCTGTACAGGAAGCAGTTCACACAACCTCATACAGCAGCTCACCTAACCCAGATCTGTTTCTGTTCCTGAAAACTGTGTCTGAGGAGATGTGACCAGGGACCTTGTCCTAGAAAGCTGTGCAGAGGAGCTTCAGTGTGATAAAGGATCCCTTCACACCACCAGCAGCCAGACTGCAGTGCCCTGCTCCAGACACAGAGCTCTGTGTCTCTGTGAAATGGCATTGATGAAGATGGTGTTTGCAATGGGTCAAAAGGATGGGAAACTCTGGGTCACAGCACAGGGAGCTGGGAAAGAGAGACAGACACACTCACATCCATTGAACAACTCTGTCAAGGCTTCCTCTGCTGGGAAGCCAGGCAGAAGGATGGGCTTTCCCCACCTCTGCTGACTATGGATGTGTGCACTGACACTGAGTCTGCTCTTTATGGCTTGGCAGGGGCAGCCCCAGTGCTTTGGCAGTATCAAAACTGACAGGGTAAGAAAAAACTGTTGTAGAAATTGACATAGTTGTGGAGTGTGGGCAGGCAAACAGTTCCCTGAAGATCTGGTTAATCACCCAGACATCACCAGCACAAAAACAAACACCAGCCAGATATGTTGATTAACACAACCTGAGCATTGACCTAAAGGCTTCCATTTAACAACTTTTTACATTAAACATCTTAGGCCCGACTCTTGGAAGGAGATGGCACAGCTGAGGCTTTCTGATCATGTATTCAGATTTCATCACCAACTACTGAAAGGCTTTTGATTCCCCTGATTTGTGACAAGTTCAAACATTTTCTAGTCTAACTGCTCTGAGCAAAGACAATGATGAAATCACCCTTGCATTTAGTTCTACCCAGATCAGTTAAGGTTCCTGTGTTTAGTATTTTAAAATCTATTGAGACCAAACTGCTTCACAGGGAGAGAACACAACTTCATCAACAAACCACTCAGCATGATTAAGGGAAATACAAGCAATCTTCTTCACCTCAGATTTACCAAACAAAACAAAGTGAAAGATATTTCATTATCCCTCAAATGAGTTGGGGAGAGAGCTGATTAAAAAGTGTGTGACAGAACATATTTCTCCTTGAAGATGGTATTTCATCAAAATAGGTGAATTCTAAATACAGTAATATAAAAGAAAAATTGTTTTTTGAAATGAGGCTGGAAGAAAAATAGTTCAAATATTCCTTTCTAAACTTGTTATCTCTGAGATCTCCTGAGGCATGGCTGCAAGCCCACAGCACTGGAGATGGTGCTTCTTTTTTTGAAAGGAAGGAGGTAGACACTCATAAACTCATCAGTCTAGATGTGATGCCCAGAATGACACTGACATCCACTCATTTCTTTCACAAGTCCTTAACGAAGACTAATTGGAGGGTTAGAAGCAGTCAACTCACATTTATCAAGCCATGCCAGAGCAATGGCAGTGCCAGTGATGGCATTTGTTTTCCTGGGTGACCTGCCTGAAGGGGAAGGGGAAAGTGGTGGGTATCAGTGAGTGTATCAGCTAACATGAGTGAGGTCTTCTGATGCTGCCTCCAGCAAAGCAAGTTAACACACAGTGTGTGTCAAGTCACCAGGAGGTGCAAACAATGCCTCATTCTAATAAATAGATTTATTAAATACAGAAATGTTTCACTGACATGTCCCAGACAAAGCCTGAGAGATTTGGGGTGACTCTGAGAGACAGGATTTGGTCAGACTTGCCAGGATGGAGTAGGAAAATGGTCTGCAGCCTCTCAGGTGGCATTGGCTAAAGACACACTTGGTGTGGCACACAGGGCAGGAGAATTCAGCAGTCTGAGATGAGGGCATGGATTATGACTCTGAGAAGAAGTGAGATGCAGGATGCTCTAGCAAAAAGGCAGAGCTGATTTGGAACATTGAAAATGGGAGTGCAGCTTGAAAGACAGTGCTTTTGCTCTGGTCACCTCAGGGATGGGAGGGTCTTGAATCAAGTGTTGTGCCTGATGGTGAAGCTGTGATACAAGAATGAGGCAGGGGCACTGCCAAAATGCCAGTGCAGAGAAAGGAGCAGGAGCAAGGCAGATGGCCATCTGTAACACACAGTATGAGAGGAAAGAACCAGTTATCCAAGAAAATAAGAGACTGAGCAGAGGCTTTCAAATATTTTTTAGTAGGTAAAAGGTGGTAGTGAAGAGGTAAGAGGCTAATTGCTCTCTTTGTTGGGCCTAGGAGAGGTAAAATGGAAAAACCAGCAGAAACTTCTCATTTTCACATGAATTTGCACTTTCTCTCATCCTAACCAGCTGACCTCAAAGAGGGTATTGATCCCACCAGAGAGGGCTCCCATTATTAACCTGCAGCAATGCAGTTCTGGTTTCTTTCCAGTGCACATTCCTGTCTGGATGGTGTCAGAGCTGAGTGTTCCAGTGCCAGATTACCTGGAGGTGACAAGTTTGGCCTGGTCTGCCAGGAGTTTCTTTGAAGATGTGCACCAGCCCTCTCCTGAACCAGGGAGGTGCTGTAATGTGTGAGGGTGGTGAAGACACCTCAGAGGTCTCAGTCTTTGTGGAACTCTGTGTTTGCCATTGCAAGAAGTGGTAGAAGAGCCTTGAAGAGAAGCTGCCTGCACAGCTCCCAGAGTGAGCACTCTTTTCTCAATGCCAGATGCAAATAACTCTCACTGTGTAACACTCTTGGGAACCTTAATTTGCCCTTGGTGCTTGAGAAAGGGAATGATCTGAACTGGCACAGTCTTGTTTGGCATCTCTTGGTATAACACCAATTAGTTTTCAATTAGAAGATTTATTCCACCTTTCATGGCATTCTTTGGTGGGAACAGGGTTTTGATTGTCATTTCCTAATGCATCCATGCTAACTCATCTGTGTGAAACCCAGATCCACCATGATTCAGACAAGCTGACAATTCTTCACAGTCAAAGGCAAATTTTGCAAAATACATAACTGTGAGAGGTATTTTTAACATGGAACAATGCATCAGTTCCAGATATGCAGAAGCATATCAGATTCTCTTGTCTGACACACTACCCTTTGAGATGAGCATCTAATGAATTGTCCACAGCTTCAATCTTCTCTCAAATTACTTGTTTTTTTTGGAGAGGCATAATGAATACAATTTGCATTATAGCTGTGATGCCCCTAACCAGTCACTCAACTAATGCATGGTGGCAGTCCAGGTAGAGCCTGCCAGTCCTTCTCCTGCAGGAGGAAATAGAGAAATGAAGAAGTGAGAAAAAGAAAACTCCAAAAGTAGGAAGAAGAAGATAATTCACAGGTGTTGAAAGGTTACTTTGAATTGCAGCAGCACCACTGATTCACCAGGACAGTGGAAGAAAGGACAGTTTCTGGCTTTCAGCTGGAGTTCATCTGAAGGCTTTTTCCATTTCAAAAGATGCTTTTTGGATGGGGAGACAAAAAAAGGAAGGGACACCAAGAAACACTTTTTCTGCTGCCTTCTCACAGAGCATGTGGCTGCACTGTGGAGCTTTGTGCCACTGTCAGTTGTGGCTACTGAAAACACCAGGGCATTACAGAGAGAAAGTTGACAATTAGAGTATTAACCTTAAGATTGTAATCCACACTGCTGAAGACAGGTTGGTGTACTCTCATTAGACACTGTTTCCTTCCAGCTAAAATTATTTTTTCCCTCCAAGTTAAAACACTTCATTTTCTGCCAGACATAATGTGTGACACACAGCCCTGTGAATTAATAAAGCACTGCCTCCCTCCAGCTTAGCTTTTCCTGTTGAGTCTGATAACGAAATTTAGTTTTCTTCTATATACTCAATTAAAGTAAGTTAAGAACTGGGAGTGTGACTTCATTTATTCTTTGGACAGCAGGTGTTTTCTTTGTGCCACATCAGTGGTGAAGTGCATAACCCTGTTTCACTGTGATCTTTTGAGCCTCTCTTAATTTCTGAGAATACGGAGGAGAAATGAATCAGCACGAGCCAAAGCTTGCTGGAAACAGCAAGGACCTTCCCATGGGAGTCAACATGCTTTCATTCCATCCTTTCCCTAGCAGATTTTCTGAAAGAGCTGAGTTCCCCTGCAGAGCCCAGACTTACAGAAGAGCTGAGCAGGTGGGACACACCTGGGAAAATCTGCTGGTAAACATGGAGCAGAGGCAGCAGGAAGGGCTGAGAGGAGATTTTTCTGAGATCCTTTTTCAGGGATCCCACCTGTTTTCCTGCTGCCAAGCTGCAGTGGCCCCTGAGAGGTACTCTGCAGACTTATTTTGGAGGAGGAGTCCAACACAAATTTGTCTAGCCCCAGCTCTGCTGAAAGAGTGCAGCTGCAATCTCACTTTATTAATTACTTTGTCTCTAAACAAGGTCTACATTTACCTTCTGGCTTTACTTATTGCTCATGCCTAGTCCATAGCTCATGGTAAAAGTCCAAAAGTGCTGGATTCTGAGGGTGACTGACACAAAATTCCTTTTCTGTTTTTCACCACTGTTGTGATGATGGGGTCCTGACCTTCTCCAGGGTGATTTATCCACAGCTCCAAGTAGGTGCAAGCCCTGAGACACAGGAGTTATGGTGCACCTTCCTCCAGAGGAGGGTCAGTTTATCACCTGCACATCTCAGACCAATTACAACACTTGGTTCACTCCTCACCACGCTGTCACTGAGCGAGGCTGAAAAACTCATCAACCTGAAGATTTGTTGCTAATTGCCTGCTTGGAGGATATGTATTTCATCATTTGTCCAGGCTCACCTCCAGGATTTTTTTCTCTGCCCTTCCCTAGGATCCTTTAATCCCGTTCATTTCCACATGTCTCCCTGCTCTCTGGTTGCCCTTTTTTCCACTTTGCCAGCCATGTCTGAGGGCAGTGACACAGCCTGTAGTTTAGGATGTGAACTGCCTCACACAGGTCACTGTGAGCACTGCTCTCCCAGCAGAAGGAAAAGCACATTTTTCCAGCAGTGGCCTGCTTGCAGGCACCAGGTTTGGACTCACCTGTTTCTGCTCTGAGTGCAGCAGCTCTTGGGACCAATTTGTGCAACCACCTGTCTCTGCAGTAGTCCAGCCCAACACTGTAATTATCAAAGTTATTAGCAATTAGGGAATACCCCAGAGGATAGAAAACCACGCATACTGTTGCTGGGAAATTCACCTTCCATGGAAAAAGCTGGAATGTTCTGAGGAAGGAGCCACTTATCTGTTTTTAATAATGTATTTCTTTGTCTTCAGCAGCATCTTGGATCTCTTCTGGCCCGTGAAAACTCCTAAACCAGATAATTTCAGGGATAAAAAAACCCCAAAATCCAAGCTGAAAACCAACAATGCTCATATTTGAATGGAAAGAATTAGCAATAATAACAATGTTGCTGCCAGTGACAGTGGAGTAGGGAAGGTTCAGCAGCTCTAGTGCCCTTCACTGGTCTTTCCTGCTGGCTCATTAGGTAGGACTCCCACAAAACAGTCAAAAATGGTTTCCCCTTAGAAAATCCATTTAGCAAAATTATCCATCCACAAATAAATGTCAGGACAAATCTTTTCACCTTGCCCAGGTCGTTCTGATAATGTCAAGCCAATGCATTTCAGTCCTCCTGATGACTTGTTCCAGTGAGAAAATATCCTGCTTCACAGCTTCCTCTGTTAAATTCCATTTGGGCTTTACACAAACATATTAACATTCATTTTCATTTAAATGGACCTTGCAATTTGCAGCATTAGTGTTTTGGCTTCAATATTTTTAGAGCCAAATGTGTGCTGCCTACTTTGCTGCCGGTTGCTTTGGCATTAATGGATGCAAACAACCATCAGTACTATCTCCAAGTTTGTGAAATGTGTTTGTCCAGCACTAGGTTGTACTGAGAGATTGTAAAAGAGATTTTGCAATAAAATCTCAATCTTTTTGACTGTTCCATTTATGAATTAAAGGGAGCTTGGAAACAATAGGACATCACAGGGTGATGAAAGATGTCTCTTCAGCTGCAAACACCAAAATGTGGTTTGGCATTCAAAAGTCTTCAACAAATTAGCATATTGGTGCTAATTTAGCAAAGTTTTTAAAATGTCCTAGTTCTGCTGTCCAAGCTTCCTTTGCCTCCTTCAGCCTGATCCCCTCTTGAGCTCACTCTGAGTACTACTCCCAGAGCCATGGTTCTTTCCTCAGCTCCTTCAGTCTGGTGGGGTCACCTCTCTTCCTCACAGCTCCCTGGACCCTGCCTTTCTTTATATCTGTCTCCTGCCCAGCTGCAAAGTGGCACATGGGAGATAGCTCATCTTGCTCCATGTCCTGGGTGGCAGGCAGTACCAGGGCATCCAGCTCAGTGGGGTGTTTAGGGGAGAGAATTTTCCCTTTCTTCCTTTTCTTCCCCTTGCCATGACCTGCACTGAGTCACCAGCTCAACACTCACAACCAAAGCATCAAATGCAAAACTCCTCTGAAACACCAGCTAGGGAAGTGTCACATGGTGGGTACAGAAGGACATTTGCAATCCCACCCTTGGCCTTTTTAAGTCTCTGCACTGGAAAGCATGTCTGGTCCTTGAGGACTAGGTGGACAAAAGGATTTCATCCCATGTAAGGCATTAGTTAAATGTCTTGGAAAAAGACCCCTATCTTCCCTTTCCTGCACTCCCATGAAATCCTCACTCTCAGATGGGGAGGGGGGACACAAGTCAGAATGCCTACAAATAACACCACTGGAGGGGTATTCTTCCAAAACTGAGGTCTACAGAGGCACAGCCCTTCACACTAATAAAAGGCCCTTTCCTCAAAACCAATGGGCTGGGGAAGCAGAAGAGGTTAATGGCTAATGAGGCTGAGACATCCATTTCTGGCAAGTACATGTGGGAAATATTAGATATCAATGCAAATTCTTTCTAGCAAGCAGCCATGTGGTCTTAATTAGCGAGATTTAACTCTGTAAAAATGAAGAAATTTATCTTCCCTGCTCAGTGCTTACTGCACAGCTGGCTGTGATAAGTTGCCTGCATTTTAAGACCAGCAAATTAATTTTTTTTATGTAAGGCTCTCTTGTAAAATGCCTGTGCTGATGGCAGTGAGACACTTATTTCTCATGAAAGCACCTGCTCCGCTCCCTCTAAGGGATGGGTGCAGAGTTCCAAACAATTAAGTTATCTTTGCACTTTTCTGTGCACAAAAAAGGGGTGGTTTTGAACTTGAAGAGGTTCTCAGAAGGCAAAACTGTCTTTTGCCAACCCAAACCCCAGAGGCATATGCTGAAGATGTAACCTTGAACTGTCTGGACTCTTGGTCAGCCCATAGGACTGGATTTGCCTCCCCTCTGGCCAGAGCAGGGACAAATTCTTTTGCTTCCTGGCCATCTGGGACAGTAATAGATAGAGGAAATATTTTGGCAGTCACCCAGGTGCGGGGTGAGGAGGGGAGCCACGTGAATCACATCCTTCCAGGAGCAGCAAATTTCCCCCTGGCCCCTTAAAAAGTAAGGGAAAGTAGGGACTGAGTTTATATCAAAACTTATCCCTGCAACCTGCAGCTTGATGGGGTGAGTCAGTTCCTGATTTGTACCAGGCTGTGATGAAAATTGCTTTGCAGGCTCCAGGGTTTCCAGCTATTGCATGTTCCTCCCTGGAGAGTGCTGCTGGACTTCTCTGTGGAACACATCAGGGTTTACCTTACACAAACCTTTCCTGCAGAGGTTAATGCAGAATGGGGCTGCTTGGTAATGCTGGTTCTGATCTGATGCTTTGGTAAGGCTTTTCTGAAGGTAAAAGGTTAGGCTAGTGGATATTTGAATATCTAAACTGGGAGGTTTTAACTGAGAAACAATTTTCTCCTCTATTGACATAAATAAATGTTTCCCTATGTGGGTTCCTATTCATGTACCAATACACTTCCCTTTGGGAAAAGCCAGTACTGGCTTTTTGAGACATATCCTTTTGCTAAGCAAGCTAATTGTCCTCAATATTTAACTGGGTGGGCTTTTTAATGCAGATGCCCACTTAGGGTTTTAAGCCTCCTCTGTATGCTTGTTTTAAGAAGTCTCAAATGAACAAATTTGTTGTGACATTCCCTATGCTCACAACAAACAGCACACCCACTGAACCACAACTAAGTGAGCTGGCAGAGAAATGGCAGAGGAGCTTCTGTTTCATTAAAAAAAAATTGAACCAAAAAATGGAGTCTTGAGGGGACGAAAAAATCTGCTTATGAATTTATTTCAGCAGAAAATGTGGGAAAATATTTTTAATCACAAAAACTCTTTCATTTCACAGTATCATTTCAGTTACATCAAATGCTGATCATTTCTGAATTGCATTTGTAGTTTAGAATTGTCTTTGAGGAAGGAAGAAAAAAGAACAAAGGAGAAATGAGCTGGGCCAAAAAGCTATTAAGTAAGCCCTTCCACCTGAGATCAAGCAAAATAAATTCAAGATAAGCTTAATTATTTTGTGCATCTTTTGTTTCAGCCACTAAGCTGAATCTCTCTTATTCATACAGGACATCTTCTTTCTTCAACTAATCATAAGAAATAGGCCTTTACACAAGTCAGGGAATTTTTACTTGGCTTTCATCTTGGATGTTCTCTGCAGGTGTGTGTTGGAGTTGGACAGCAAGAGTGAGACACAGATGTACAGGAATCACGAAAATCAGCTCTGAACAAGGGGACAGGTGTCTCAGGCAGGATGGACTCTGAGCTGTGTCCAGCTGAGCACAGGCTGGGCTCAGGCCATCTGCTGGTGCTGCCCTGCTCTGTCTGCACAGGTCTGACCTGCACAGGTCTGGTGGAGCTGCTTGTGGAAGGACTCAGCCTCACATCCCAAATCCCCCCCAGATATATCCACGTGTGCCATCCCACATGGGGCCAGCAATGCCAGAAGGGGGAGGGCTGCAGTGCAAGGATGTGTTGGATGCATATTCTGTGCTGTGACACCAAGGGCTCTGGCTCCATCAGAGTCCACCAATGGAGCCGTATCCCAGAAATGCCTGAGAGGCTCAGGCAGGGGGAGAAGCAGCAGCAGCAGCAGGAGGAGGCCGTGCAGTGTGCCAAGCCTGCCCTGTGGATTGTGATTCTGGGTGCTTCTGCTTCTCCAGCTCTGGTAGCTCTTGGTGAGCTCAATGAGGATGGGGAGACTGGTGGGGGCAGGTCCATGGGATGCAGAATGGCACCCCTCAGAAGCTTCTGGGAATGCAGGGAGAGCTCAGTGCTGCACCTGGGAGGTGAAGAAACAGCTGCCACAGTGCCAAGGCTGTCTTACTGCAGGGACACCGAGGTGGGAGAAGGTTCACAGTGAGAATTCTGCAGAGGGATGCAGGGTACAGACCTCTGTCAAGAGCTGTCCTTGTCTCTATTGTCACACCTTCCAGAAGAAAACTGTTCCTGATGGATGCAACCACATTTGGGAATAAACCCGGTAAGGTTTCCCCAAGTGAGGCCCCCTTCTGAGCAGGGATTTCCCTGTGCAGGTGTATCCCTCAGGTACAATGCCTTTGATCCCACACCTTCTGGCCTCTGCTTTGTCTCTCTCTGATTATTGCTTCCCTTGTGCATATATTGGATGTAAGACACACTGGGGGGACAGTGGCAGCAGGATACACAGGGATTTGAAGAATCCATTAACACTGATAACATTAATTACACTGCAAAACAAAGCATCCATGAAAACATATCCCATGGGATATAAAGCAAAGATTCATTAGTTCAAGCCAAATAACTTCTCCAAGCTGCCTGCCAGGGAGAGCACTCTGTGAATGGCAGCTGAAGAAAAATGTATTTATCCTGGCCATGAGAAGCCACTTCTCCTCTCAGAATTTGTCACCAAAGAAGAACAGAGAGACTGGAACTGCTCAAGTCATCAGCACCACTGAAAGTGTTAGGAAAGGTCCTGGAAACAGAAATTATTTTTGGTTTTGTGTAAGGTACCTGTTTGAGCAAATAGGGGCTTTAGCATAATGCCAGGCGATTAAGCAGCATGAGTCCCCAGGACACAGGTGATTGCAGCTGGAAATCAATGCAGAGCATGAAATGCTAATGAAAGCAGAATTGAATAACTGCTCATAACCATTTTGCTGCTGGGAAGGCATAAAACCCCCCAGGAAACAGCAATCTGTCCAAAGCAAAATTATTTCCCGACTTTCACCAACTAGTAGATACTGTAAGGCTGGGAGCTGTGGATTCCTAACCTTTCCAAAGAGTTGTTATCTAAATTTTCTTTGATTAAAAAGAACTTTCTCCTTAGCCATAAAAGCAGCTAATGGGGGCTTGTCTCCTATTGCATTCTTGGCATTAATAGTATCTCTTAATGGCCAGTTTCAAAGGCTTTTTGGATGGGGATGGGAAGAGGGGTAAGGATGAAATTTCCAGTTTTTGTAAATTTGGTGTTGTTCTGCTCTGTCTCAGATTGTCCAGCGAGCAAAAAGCTGAAAGTCTGCCTTGAGCTTTTATAAAAAGCTCTCCTTGAGCTCCAGAAAAGAACCAGCTCTGAACTCTCCTGGCATTGAGGAGGTGTCTGCAGAAATCAGTCCCACAGGCTGGAGAAGCACCTCTGGGCCATACACCAGGAACACCTGGGTCACAATCCATCTGTAGGGTGAGCATGCAGGGAAGAGGAAATCCAGGTTGCAGGTGTTTTCTCTGAGAGAAAAGCAAAAATCTCTGTTGCAAGGCTCAGCCTGGGGCTCGAGTGAACAATTCTGGACATTTTTTTCTACAGTGCTCAGGATTATATAGTTGGTTGGAGAAGTTAGGTTCTTTCCATGGCTCTGTGGGTGACAGAACCAATGAAGGAACTTTGTTTTTCTAAAGAAAGGAAGAACTTTCATCTCCCAAAAGACGCTTGGCATTAGACAATGCAGGCTTTCTTTGACCCAGATATTGAAGGGAGCAAAGCTGAAGGTGAAAAATGAACTAAAGCTTGGGTGGTATGGAGTGGGCAGGAAGAACTCTTCCAAGGCTATTTTTACCCTTTTGGCACCCACCTTTTCTTGCTATGAGTGTGGTTCTCTGTTCTTCTTCCTTAGAGAAGGAAGCAGCACGAGGATGCTGGACATTCACAAAAGGCTTGGAACAGCATCTCACAGCAAAAATACCCAGGAAGGGCCAGCTGAGCAGCAGCCAGAGTGACAAATTCCTTGGAAAGTGAGGTAATGGGGAGGAAAATTGTTTGGTAATGGCATTTCTTTTTAAACAATTCTGTCTATTTTCCAGTGACCTGCTGGGATGGCTGGGGCTGGAGATCCTCAGATGTGTGAAAAATATGTTGTAACAGAAAAAGGGGATAAGTGAGCAGGATGGATAGGGGGATAGGCAAAGCCATGCTAGTCTCAAACTAGTGCAGGTGTTTTATCCATGGAAACTTGTCCTCAGAATGCCCCAAAAGCACTGGGTGGAAGTGTTAATGCAAAGTGCATAAATAGATATGAACTACAGAACAGGATGTGGACAGATCAGAAACAATTCTTCATCACAACTGAGTGGGTTTAGTGGATAAGAAGTAGCTTCAATCTACAACCCCAAACAGCAGCAAACCCAGAATATGCTGTACCTCTGGCTGGGTGAAGCAGGAGGTCAGAATTTCCTGTTCTTGCAGGGAGAGGGCTGCCAGGCTGAGGATGGAGAGGGTCTGTCAGCTCCTGCAGTTCATCTTGCTGTTGAAATGGATGGCAGCTGGCCATCTTCCACCTTCTATCTTCCATCTTCCACCTTCTATCTTCCATCTTCCATCTTCCATCTTCCATCTTCCATCTTCCATCTTCCATCTTCCATCTTCCATCTTCCATCTTCCATCTTCTGTTGGATATCAACCTAATTCCTTGCTCTGTCACTTGTGCATGAGAGGCTGAGAGGTCAGCCTGGCAGCCTGGGCATGAAGGGTTATAAACCCCCCGTGGGATGGGCCATGGTTAAGGGCTGAAGGGACCACACAACCCAAAATCCACCCAAACCCTTGTGCTTCTCATTACCTTGTTGTGTCCTGGAAACAGCAGGAGGAAACAAAACGTCTGCCATACTGATGGAAATTTGATAGCCTAAGTCTGGGCCATCCACAAGTCAAAGCTACTTATGCTACTCCTTGAAAGGATTTCTGAAAGGAGATTTGTAGGAAGTTGGGAGCTTCTCTGGCACTTGGGGAAGATGTATAAATGCATGAGATTGCCAAAAATAGCCCAGAGGCTTTCCAAAACAAAAAGAAGCAGACTTTACTCAAGCTCACCAGGAACGCAGAATGGATTTTTCTGCAGATGGGTTTGCAGTTTGTGAACTCGTTGGAAAGACAATGACTGCTGGCCCATCCATCTGAGTCAGACCCCTCAGTACAGCTAATACTCATATAAACTGGCTTATTTCCAGAGGCATTCACAGGGAAAGAGGGCCTGTCTTCTCTCAGCTAAGAGTCAATTGCCTTGCAGTCTGGGTCTTAAGACTTGGCAAAATTTACCAAGATGCTGGGAATGATCCCGTGGGATAAGTGCTGATGGGATCAGTAGATGATCTGGGGAAATAGCAAACTGAGCCTCAGTTTCCCTAGCCTGAATAGTTTCAAGCCTTGTTGGAGGCACTGTGGGAAGCAAAGGTGCATCTGTCCTTTGTGTCAGCAATTTGCCATGTCTGAATAAAGGTGCAGAGAAACTTGTCTGGCCAGAAAGCCTGAGGTGCTGTGACAAACAACTTACACAAACCAAGTTCTCTGACACAATTCTGAACAAGCATTTGGGGTAGATTATTCCAGCTTCCCTTACCCTGCAACAATGACTAATGCAAGGTTTAGGTGATCCTTAAAACGAGGCTTTCATACTGCTGTCCATGGCACTGAAACCACTGAGATTGATTGCAGATGCAGCAGGCAGCCTTGACAAATGAATGTTCCGAGTATAAACATTTGGAAAGTCAACAAAGGTAATAAATCTGTGCAGCGTAGGGAGAAAAAATAGCTGAATAAAGGTTTTTTGGGGGATGTTTGGCCTGGACACCACAGAGCTCTGACAGTTCTGGAAGCAGCTATCATTATTATACATTGCTTTTGATTGCTTTATTTCATCACACGGACCCACAGGCAAAGCACGTTGTGCTGCAGTGTGCATTTAACCAGGAGATTGGAAAAAAATGTGTGGGATTTTTTTGCTCTTCTCCTGCCTGGTTTGTCTAGGAGAGCCTGCAAGATTTCTGAAACAGGATATTAGTGTCCAAGTCCCATTTTTTAACTGATCTATGAACAAAGCTGAAAAGATTTTGTAAATGGCCAAAGGTGCAGGTAGATCTGCATTCTTAGGCTTTTGCCCAGAAGGATCAGATGAACCAATTGGTATAGAATCTATGGGTGCCTTTTGGATACCTCAAAAGCTTTCCTGCATCTTACAGCATTCTTTATGATCCAAACTCCAGCTGACTACAGCCTCAGCTAATTCCTGAAATAGAGGTTTGGCTATCTTCAGACCTGATGATAGAGCTGCTCTGCAAAGCAGGATTTTTATGCAAGATGCAGAAGTTCAAAAATGCATATTTTCAGTTCTAGATCCTTGCATCTTTTCTCAGAAGTGCTCAGCTACCCAGATCTCCCTAGCAGAGCCAAAGAAAAGGGAACTTGTGCTTGGTAGCAGACTCCATCCCAGAAATTAAATAACATTTATTCTTATGGGCATGTCAGAAATTATAGGCTCCAATCTGGTGCTCCTGAAGTCACTGGAGAGATGACAATTAGCACTAAGCTGTCTCTGTGAGTCCAGTATTGCATTATTAAAGTCTTCTTTGCCTCTAGATTTAGGGACACTATCTTGCAGTCATCTCAATGATACAAAACTCCTCAATGACAAAAGTCAACAAACAGCACAGAATTAGAGTACTTTGTTAGAGACTTGTTCTAGTTTTTATTTTGCTTCTCCTTGTTCCTCCCTTGTCATCTTGCAGCCCCTACCCCCTGTATGAGTTTCCATAGAAACAGGATGAATGAGCTCCTCTGCATCCTCCAGTGGGATTCAGGCAGCAGCAAAGATTCTCTGAGCAGAGCCATTGTTGTAAACAGAAAGAACACCTTTTGTCAAAATCACCTGAGAAAAACACGAGCAAGCTGCCGCTCTGTTCATGAAGGATTTGTGTTTTCTTCTCCAGCTCAAGAGGTGCTTTCTCCTGCAGAAACAGGGTATGTGGGTGCCCACAGTTACTGACTTGCTGTGGCCTGGGGCTGAGCACAGACATTCCCTGCAGAAGCCAGGAGCCAGCCTGGACAAGACAAACACTGTCAGGGCTGCTCTGTAAGAACTCACCAGAGCTGGAGATGAAGCAGTCCCATTTCCCTACAAATCCATGCAGGGACACAATGGGTGTTGCAGTGCACTGAAGATTTCACCTCCCATCTCTTCATACAGCTCTTAACTGGCACATTTCAGGGTATTTTGAGAAAAAGCCTCAACTTGTATTTTTATTTAATTACTATAATTGCATTTGAGCTGGCATCTTAACTGAGGAACAAACCTGTATTGTTTTGAGGTTTTGTGTAGCACTTAAAAAACCCATTTTATCATAAGATCTTCTTTATATATGGATGACTCTTGTCAAGAAACAAGCTTTACATTTAATGTCTACATGGCCAAAGATCTGAGGTCAATAGCTACTCTCACAAAATGTTTGCTGCCACTTTTCAAAGCCAACAGGACCTATACAGTGATTTTTAAAAGAAGTCTTGATCAAGTTCAGTTAATTCTGCTGTTTTATGATAAGTATTCTAACTCACACTTGCACTTCTTCCACCTCCACTTCCATTTTCTTTAAATGGAAATTTCTTTCTTTTAAAAACATCTCTTAATTGCAGTGCACTATGACATCAACCTCTGCAGACTTGGAGGCACCAATTCACACACTGCAATATCTACAAAGCACAAAGAATTCCACTAAACACAATTAATCACTATATTCTGCCAATTATAGTCCCTCCAAAGCTAAAAACTCCAGTTTTCTGGGCAATGCCAGGAATGTTCACAGGGATTGGACTCTTCACAACTTATCAGCTGCTACAATTTTCATATTTTTCACTGGGTGCAGAAATAAGCCTTGTCTCTTAACAGAAGATTTACATATGTGATAAATGGAAAGGGAGGGAGGAAATGAATTAATTCTGATTTGTGATCTACCTGGAGGTCATGAGCTTGCCAAAGACATCTAACAGCATCCCAGAAAAAAATAGCCAACTCTTAAATGCAGCCTGCCCAGAGTCCTGACCTCACCTTTTGATTTTATTTTTTGAAATCCATTGCATCCATTTGCTATTGACAGTCATTCCCTCAGAGAATGACCTTGTTATTTCAGGGAAGCCCCAGACATAAGAAATTCTAGCAGACAGAGCCAGGTTACTCACTGGAGCCCTACGGTTTCTTTGCAAAAGGATGAACAGTTCTCTCACAGAACTGCATTTCCTACTGTCTCTCTGCTGGTATCTCCAGCTGCCTCCAGCCACCTCCAGGTTTCTCCACAGCACACTCCAGACCTAACCAAGTAACCCAGCTGTAAAAATCTCATGACACACTGTGGAATACTGGAATGCAGCTGCCTTCAGCCATGGCTCCATGAGGGCAGCAAACCAAACCCTCTGGATTACTCAAAATCGAGCCATGGCTGCTGCTCAGAATTTTTTTTCCATTTTCCCCCAGTTCTGTGTCTGGATGCAGACTGCTGCTCCTTCCCTGGACAATCTGCTGTGCGGAGATTTCTGGAGTTTTGTCAACCACTTGTGCTGTGCTTGTAAACTGCAGGTAATCTCTGTTCCTTTCTCCGTTAAGGTTTTCATATTAAAATGACAACATTTTGATCTGGATTGACTGCTAAAAACCATTTTGATCTGTTTTGCTAAAAAAACATCCACAGATGAGACATCTGTTCTGCATTTCCATCTTCAGTGTGCCTTCCAGGTGACCTCCTTTGTTTGACAAATGGTTATCATAGCTCAAAGACATGCATAACATCCCTTTTGCTCACAGATCCCATTCTGTCTGTGAACCTTCAGCCACTGTGCCTTGCTTTCCACAATTCTTTCACTTGTTAAAGTTTTATCTCTTGATTATCCAGTCTAGTTTCAAATGTAATCTGTTGCAAATTTTCCAGAACAGCTCATCCCCTTATAACATAATGATCTGGTAAAGCTGTGACAGGTAAATTTATCCAGAAGAAGCATCTGATTCCCAGGAAAGTTAATGAGCACTTCCACTTTTTCCAAAACAGTGTAATGAAAAGTTCATATCCCACTGTTAGCTGAAATATCACCATCCTGATTAGAGAATACCACAGTGGTGTTCAGCTTTCCTCAGTAATATCATAGCTAATGATCCAGCTCTTTATAAGGCTGCATTGGATATGGGAACATCCAAGATATCACCATTTTTATTTATTGGAACCTGGCCTCCCCTCCATTCTTTGCCATGGGGTTTGCATTTTAGTGACACCTCTAAAATCAAGCACATAATTTATCCCCTATAACTGCCCCTGTCAGCCAGTGAATACCATGATTAAAATGTTATGGCTTTTCATCCACAAAGCACTATAACAAGGAATTTTTGGTATTTATTTTAAAAACAGAAATGCCAGACTTTTTTTTCCCAACTAAGTTACCTACTCTCATTTCCTGTTCAAATGACAAAATCCAGCACAGCATTTGCAGAGCTCACAGCTTTCCCTTTTCCATCTCCATGCTGGAGGGACTGCTGGGATCCTCCCTGCTCATTTCCAAGGCCATATTCACAAATGCCACCATCACCAGCCTCATGCACGTTTCACACTCTGTTCTCTGTGGCTGCCCCATCCCAGGTGCCTCACATGGTTATCACTGCCTCGGATACCTGTGTGTTCCTAGCATGCTTTCAATGTGATTATGCACCTGTAAGTGCACCAGAGTTGGACTGCCTTTTGTTCCTATGATTCCTGGAGAGGCTGACCTGGAAAAGAGCCTAGGCAGAGTTAAAGGAATAAAGGAGGTATTTATTAAAAGGCCTTTAAAGGATACACCTCAGCATCATCATCCAGCATTTCCTCCACATACAGAAATTGTTCCTGCATCAAATCAATAACAGATAATTTTTTTCTGTTTTTTTTTTTTTTTTTTTTTAGGTGAAATCTGTTTATATTGTGGGCAGATTCTGCTTGGGTTTTTTTTTTTGTTTGTTTGTTTTCGGTTTTTTTTTTGGGGGGTTTTTTTTTTGGGTTTTTTTTTGTTTAAGTAGGTACGATTTTCTGGCCCAAATCAAGAACTTTGGGTGGGAAACTCCTGCTTGAACTTTTCTGGAGAACAGATGCCAGCATTTGGCTGTGTGTTTTGTGAAACAAAGACCTCAAGATGGATCTTGGCACCAGCAAATCCATTATCAATTTTCCCTCTTTAAGTAATGCCCAAGATTCAGTCTAAAATACACTGCTGGATTACAACTTGCAGAAGGCCTTTAGTTTGAAGCATCCTGTCACACTCACTCATCACTTTTAAAACAAAACTATTCTGCTTCCCAGGCTAGCACAGCAGCTTGCTAACAGCACTTTGGGGTTTAATTTCAATCAAGATTCCTTGAAATTAATTCAAGCAAATTTCATTATTCATGCTGCTCTTTGGATTGTTGCTACTGATAGCTTAGACCCTGTTCATGAGCAATAAAATGTAGCTTTCTAGCTCCAGCAGTTTAGGCATTCCCCACTCCTACCTATTTACTCTATACCATGATTACCATTTCTTGTAATTTCATTAAAGCACAGGAGGTTTGTTGGGGTGCTTTATTTTCTGTTATGATGCTTTTAAAATCTGATACAGAAACAGAAAAGTGAGGTTTTTTTGCTGGTGATTTAGTTGATGGATTTTTTTGCTTGCTTGCTTTTAGAAAAAAAATCTCTTTATCTTTAATCTGCTATAGAAGTTCTCCCAGCTCCAGGTGAAACTTCTTAACTGTCTACCAGCAGTGCTCCTGGCACACAGTTAAATCTTCCTTAGCCAATGTATTTCAGGACTTTTAGAGGTCAGATATAAAAAAGATATTCTGTCATTCTCTTCTAAAGGGATTGCATTCCCTCTCTTGCTTTCATTGTTTGCTGACAGCTTTCCTGGAGCTGCAGTGTCTACACTAAGTGAATTTCTTGGACAGCTGAAATCACAGCAGTTCACTTTTTTCTCCCACTACTCTATTACACTGCAAAATTTTTATTATGGCCTAACATCCACAAAAGGTTTGTCTGGAACTAGTGCTAGAATATCTTCCAGGAACCACCCATTTTTCTGCAAACTTTTTTCCCTCTCCTGAGAGGAGAGCCCAGTACCAGCAGACAACACCCAAAGATTTCATTATATTCCAAACTGCTGTAGTTTAATGTCTCAGGCCCCCTTATACCTGGCTCCTGGCCCATAAATGGTTTCTGCATATTTAGTTGCCCTGACAGGATTTCTCCTCCATCCATTCCTTCTTCCCTTGAAAACCTTGCAAGCACATGGCTTTCACAACATTCTGCAGCTTGACCTTCACCACCCATGTTGGATGGGGTTTATATCCTGATAGTTTTTGCATCTACCTTTCTTTGGCTTCATGTGTTGCTTCTTTTGCAATTTGAAAATTAAGGGAAATTCAGGCAATCCTCACCCACACTTCCATGACCTGCCAGATGTCTCTCACTTTTCCCTCTTCCCCAAACACCAAATCTCACACTCTGCTCCAAAACCTCCAGAGCCTGTAGCACTATTGCTATTTCAGGAGAAAAAGTGGAGGAGCAAGCCCCTGATGCACAGATAAACACCCCCTCAGTGGATGAGCCAGTGAAAATCCTTACCCTGTGTTCTGTTTAATACAGATGGGAGATGCCAAGTGTTGTGGACATATAAAAGGTGAGGTCAGATGTGACTTACAGTGGGTTGGCCCACTTGTGAGGAGAAAGTTATGCCTAGGGGCCAGGGAGAAGGATGAGGGAAAACTGATGAGCAGAAAAAGGTCTGTGATGTGTGGGACAGAGAAAGAGAAGGAACAAACAGCAGAAAAAACAGCACATATAATGGAAAGCTAGAGAACTGGAGGAAATTCCTGGTGCAAGCACCTCTTTCTCTCTTACAAAAGAGCCTGAACAAAAGAGAAAAAGAACTTTTACCTTGAACTGACTTCCAACATTTGTGGTACTTAATGGACTGCAGATGGACTTAGTGTTTCAATTGTACCAAATACCTTCAAGTCAGCCTGCCAATTCTCAAAGCTATCAAGTTGTCCTCTTGTCTTGGTTTAATTTAGGTTTGCTAATTTTACTATACTTAATTTTTGTTTGAGATAGAATTTAGGAGCAAAAACAAGGCAGGCCTAAAACTTAAAAGGATATAAAGAAGAAATTTATTAATAACACAGAGAAAAATAAGAAATTTGGAATAAGATTTCTAGATTACTCCCTCCTCCCCCCCACTTTCTATATTTCTTAACAACAACACACAGAGACACTTCAGTCAGTCTTTTACCTAAATAACTATTTCAGTTTACTTTAGAGAGAAAAGCTTTTTTTTTTTTTTTTTTTCTTTCTTTTTTTGTTTGTTTTTTTTTTTTGTTTGTTTTAGCTATAAGGTTTTTTAAAGAGAAGAATAAAGTTTTCTCATGTGTCTTTACTTTCACAATTTGCATCTGCTCAGGAAAATTTGCAAATTGTGAAACTTTTCTCATCTTCACAGTCTTTTCAGAGCTGTGTTATGGATTATGTCAAAAACTCATGGGGTATTTCTTTTAAAGACAAGCTGTCCAAAGGCAAAAATTTTCTTCATCTCTTTTTTCCATCAAAAGTCACTGTTTATTTTTCTGTTTTCCAGGGCACAAAGATAACCTCTCCATCCAAGCTGTGCAAACCCCATAGCACTTTGTCAGGGAAGGTGTGTCTGTGGAGTGTCCTCCCATCTTCTGCAGCATCACAGAACCCAGGGGTGTGCAAGGAAGGACAGTGTGACTGGGAAAAATCATCAGATTGCATTTATCTGCTGACAGGGAACCAGAGTGGTGGCATGATTCACATTTACACCAAGTCTATTTCTCATTCGAGGAAGCAGAGCAAACAAATTAATTGAATTTCACTGCAACACTGGCATGTGATAAACTCATTTGATTGTTAGTCACTCTAATAAAGACCCAGTCCCTAGAGTCAAGATAGGACAGAGCTAAGCCTTGGGAATCAGGCAGGAAAAGGAGGTTCCTTGGATGCCACAAATCCAGAAGATACAGAAAAGATCTCACCTTTTCTAGATACTTATTTTTCGAGTCATAACTGGTTAAATTAATATCTTAATTAATAACTGGTTAAATTAACTCTTGAATCAAGACCTTCTGAGTCAGGATCTCAGGAAATATCCCAGAAACTACTGTGTATTTCAACTCTGTCTTGCTCATTATTCTCTCTCCCAAAATAGAGACTGATATGCAGGAAATTCCTCACAGAAAATAAAAATTAAAAAAAAAAAAAAGGAAAGAAGGGGCATGAGGTCAAACTGCAGTGTGCAGTGATCACCACAGATCCTACAGTCCTAGGCCAAAAATAATCTAGATTTCTTTTTTTTTTTCATGTAATGAAATGCTTTTCACTAGTTATTTTAAAAGAGAACACATATTCTTTAAGAAAACATAAAAGAAAAAAGAATGGGGCAGTAGGAGCAGATCACAGCTCCTGGGAGGCTGTTGGGACTTCTCAGTCATAAACTGTCCTGAGCAAAGCTCTGAGGGACAAGGAGGCAGATTCAGATCTGGGACTTTACATCTAGGACTGTCAAGATGGGCTTGGGCTGGAGCAAGAGTCAGATTTCTTCCCCAGCACCAAAGGGAGGAGAGTAGTAAAAAAAAAAAACCCAGAAAAAACTCCAAAATAGGAAACTGAATCTGATGTCTCATATTATTAGCATCACCATGTTTGGGTGTTAAATGAAAGAGGGAATTGCTGCAAGTATACAGTTTTATTGTTTCAAAGCATTCTTAAATGAGAGCCAGAAGTAATAGAGGAGATGTGGTTCCATTTTCAACTAGACCTTTCAAAAAACTAACAATTCAGAAATAAAGATAGTAATTCTCAGCATGGTTGGTTTACAGTAGTACAAGATGGGGCAAAGTTTGGTTTTTAAAATCAAACTTGACAGCTGAAGTTGTAACCCACTTCAGCAAAGGGAGGGGGTGAAGGGCAGGATCTGTTCACATCCAAAATCTAAATTTGGAACGACGTGAGAGTTCACAGCAGGACCTGAATTGTTCCTCTGTTTGCTCATCCCCTGGCCTTCTATAGGGACTGGGCCAGAAAGTGAATCTATTTTTTTACTCAGGAGTATCAGCAGAGAAACTGAAATTATTTATCAAGCTGCCTGGCTTATGGAGGTCTGCAGGGATCAGTACTGATCCTGAAATTGTCTGTCAGCCTATCTATGCCTCACTAGCACAAAGATGCAGAGGGATCAGTACCAAGTTCAGAATTATTTGTCTATTCACTCTTCAGCCTGTTTACTTTCCCAGCTCTGGGGTAGGGAGCAGACCAGCAGAAACATAGAGTACATCTCAGGCTGGCTCAGCCTGCTCCAGAGTGGTGTAAAATGCTGCCAGTTGTCAGAGCTGCAGTTGACAAGAGCCTTCAAAATTTACAGTGGAATTGCTAAAATATACTGGTTTAATGCTGTGCCGGACCCCTATGCATTAAAAAAAAGGTACCACACTGGCCCATTTCCTCAAATGTTTAAAGTATTTGTGCATTTATACCCAGCCACTCACTCCACTTGATGCCATCACAATTTCCTCATGTGTCTCCTTGCACTGAGGGAATGGTAAGGAAAGGGTATGGGGTCTAGAGGTGAGTTTTTATTGTGAATAAGAGATCCTTTTTCCCTATGGAATATTAATGGCCTGTTTCTTGGGCTTCTCAAATAAAACCACAGCACCTCAGGTTGTCTTTTCTGGAAAGGAAGACAGGAGTGTGGGACCAAATCCCTGCAAGGGATGCAATGAACCACTGTAAGTCTGTGGTTTACTTGTCACCTCTTGGGTGAGAGGGGGGCTACAGGTGTTCAGTGTCAAAAATGCCATATTTGCCTGGTGCCTTACTATTGCAATTTGTCTGGCAAGTGAAAAGGATGGATGGGGAGGATTTGTGAGCTGCTCACACAGGACGTCCACCTCTGTCTGTCATTTTGTTATCTGTTTCATTGCATTTCTGTTGCGGAGGGACATCTCTCTTTGAGGAGAGCCAAAGCTTATTGTAGTCACCCTCAATCAATCACGTCCAGAAAGTAAAGTGCCATTTTCCTTGCCAAGTGCTTATCAATGCCTATTTTGAACCATCTCAAGGAAAAAGATGCAATTCCTGCTCCTGTAAGTGTTAAAGCAGCAGAACTGCTTGACAGTAAGCAGGGAATTTGCTCTGCTGACAAGGTTCAACAGGCACTGAGGGATGTAAGCAGATGGTGATGCTCTTTCATGCCACCCAAAAAGTTTTTGCTAGTCAGTGCTGAAAACAAAAGCCATAATAATGTGTTTCTTTCCATGACAGCACTCTGCTCTCTCTTGGATACCTGTTCCAATAGCCTAATCCTCTGGATCCAGTCACTAAAAATATAGAATTGTGTTCATGCAGGAATATCACTGAGATTGGGGCCAGAGGGAGTTTAGGGCTTTAAGACACTTTTCTGTATGAAAAAAAACTCTTATTGTGAGAAATGGTCAAGCATCAAGCAGCTGCTTCAGGGGAAATTCAAATGCTATAAAAGGAGAGCAGAAATTACTTCAGAATGGTTCAGCTTTTTTAAGAGTCACAGCGAATCACGTCTTTGACAGCAGACAGCTGCAACATCTATTGATCAGTGATCAATTGAGCAAAAAAAAGATAGAAAGCCATACCTGTATGGATTTGCCATTTGTCATTTAAGATGTGTTTTAAGGAAAGTGGAAGCAAGCAGAGCTTTAGCATTCTTGCATGGGAGATGGACTCATTTCCCTGACGAGCCCCAGTGCCTGCAGACAAAACGATGGGAGCACAGCCAGCTTGCCAACAGCTGGGCAGAGCTCTTCTGTCTACATTCCTTGAATTTTGATTCCTCCTGCCTCCCTCAAAAATCTTCCAAAAGCTTTCCTGATCTAGGCACCCCTGCTCCCGTCTCCCCATCCTGTGTGTGCTGCACATGAGATTCTCTCCTGCCCCTTTGGCAGAGGGGAAAGGAAGGTGCAGCACAGGACCCACGACCATGGCAGGGGAAAGAGAAGCACAGGGCACATTTCCAAGTAGAATCGCTTTTGTTATTAACCAAAACATTGCAATTTTCAGCTGAACTGTTATCAGTATTCAAATCTGCACCCCTTATTTTCCCTCTGTCTTTTTCCAGACTCCTGGGCAGGCCAACACCAATGAAACATTTAGGAATGAGGGCAAGAGGTGTGGAAACCCACAGGGCGACGTGGAAAGGCAGTGCAATTATTTTTGTTTAATATAAATATACTAATGAAATCTGGCTAGTAGGCATGGGACAGAGAAAATGTAAATTACTTTTATGTCACGAAGCAGCTCCCAACAGCATGCAGAAGCCTTACCCTAGTGGAAGGGAATACATACATATTCAAAGCTTTTTACCAAAGTGGTGAAGAAAAGAGAAGCAATACTGTGGTGGCATGACCCTTCCCCAGAGGGAAAGTCCTGAAGACAAGAAGCTTACAACCCCCCCTGAAGAGGTAACCCTTAGGTGGGCTTCTCTTTGGTTTATGGCAAAGAGAAAATCTCTCTGTCTTAATCAGAGCTGTGCAAATAAATAATTTTTCCAGTTCAGTAGCTAAACCAAAATATTAATTGTAGAAATATTTTAAATATTTTAAATATTTTAAATGAAACTTCAGGCTCCCTCAAGTATTTTCAGTGAGCAGAGATACTTGATTTAACTGGAATAAGGTGGTGACTTCACGTTAAGTGCCCCTTATTTATTTTAAACACATGGAGCTGAATTTGTCCCTAAAAGGTGGTTCTGAAGGCCAAAAAAAAAAAAAAAAAAAAAAAAAAAAATCAAAACAAATTTCTCGAAGGAAGTATCCAAATTAACAGTTCTGGTATAATGAAGAGAAACAGATCCTTCCAGACAGGCTGACTCAAACCTCCCTCTGCCATTCCCAGTCTCATCTGTGGGAAGATCCAAGGGATGCTCTGCACTTCATTCACCTGTGCCCAGTGATTAAGCCCCTGAATAGACAGTGGGATGGATCCAGCTGCAGGTATCTTATTTGTGGTAAGAAGTGATCAAGTTTGGAAATGAGACCTTCTGCACATGTTGTTGCCAGTGCAAGGCTAATGCACAGCTCCCCAGGGGCTGATCAACCCCACCAAAACCCCACAGACCCAAAAATCACAGAGCAGCTCTGTGTGCCAGAAAAAGTTCCAAGTGTGGCTGCCAGCTCTCCACAACTATGGGAATTCTGCCTGCTTTATTTGGGTGGCACAAAGTCAATTTAAGCATAGTACATTTTCTTAAAGCAATTGATTTATTCAGTGTAAAACAAGCTGATTTTCAGGCACAGACACCTCCCTGTGTTTGGGTCTATGTTATAAATGCAAGCTGCAGCACTAAGTACAAACAGAGTAACTGCTCAATTTAATTTTAGGCTTAAATTTGATTCATTAACTTGGTGACACCTTGGGTGAGGAAAGGTATTTGGTACCCAGGAAGTAGAGGTTTTAGCAGGAGGGAAAGTAAAGAAGTTGTTTAGTCCTTTGGGAAAGTGAGGGAGAAAAAAAAAAAAGAGAGCAGCAGGTAATTTATTGCTGTTTTAATGGGAAGCTGTAAGTTGAGAGGAGGGGATAAGAATTATAAAGTGCTGTAAAAACAGTATCTCTATTGAGGCCCTGGTGTTCAGTGTCCAGAGTTATGAGTTGCAGTTCCCTGGCTTGTTTCTTGCTGCTCCTGTTTCAGACATGAAGAAGGAAGCTGGGAGCTTTAAAAGCTTGTCCCTTTTATTCACCTCTGTGAATTGCTCCCATATAAAATATTACCTTTCCTGACAAGGCAAGGTCTTGCCTCCAGAACATCCTCTGAGCCCTGCTACTCCCATCAGAGCAGAGCTCAGGGCTTGGTCCTACAGTCACTGGAGTCTGTCACAGGTAGGGTTGGGGAGGTGATGGCCTTTGGGGTTTGCACACATATTTAGAAAGGAAGTGGCAAATCCCATGGAGATGTTGCTTTACATTGCACAAAAGTTCATTTTTTTCCTGGAAGCTGCAACTTCCCACAGACCTTGTCTTAGGGATCCATTAGCTGGGCATGGGGCAGGGATCCTGGAGAAAGGTCACTGCCTCCTGTTCCCTGAAAGAGCCTTAGGATTCCAGACACCCCCACTCATCTTCCCAGTCACTGATTTGAAGTGTTTTTGGGCTCTTTCATCCAGCTTCAGATTTGACAAGGACACCGCCACACATCCTTAAGAAACTGAAGATGTCAGTGAATTCAATTCTTAGCTCTCACAAATGTCCTTTGATACCTTTGGGGACTCAATGGTCCTGATTCTCATTCACATGAGGGGCTGTTTATGTTGCTGCACTAAAACAAAATCCTATATAGGCCTTGCTATAAATCCAAATTAGGCCCCAAATGCTGCTGCCGGGGAGAGGATTAAATTTATCACAAGCAATTGGTATGCAATATTTTGTATTCCCCAAGCAAATCCTTCCAGAGCAGAATGACAGACCATACATTGTGTATGTAATCCAAATGGAAGGACTCTTTTTCTTCATGTTAGACACAATACTAAAAAAAAAAAATTGACTCCTTTGCAACTTTCCTGTATTGACAGATGTTTCATGTCAATAATTCAAAAAATTCATGTCAAAAAATGCCAAAAGAAAAAAAAAAAGAAAACTAGTAAAAATAATCACTAAGGCTTCCCATGGATCCAGATTTATTCATTAGAGTGACAAATGACCCTGAGATTGGCTCAGCTGCTCAGAGCAGGGTGCTAATAATGCCAGGGTCTTGGGTTCAATTCCATATGGGCCATTCACTGAAGAGCTGGACCTGAAGTTCATTCTGTGTCCCTTCCAACATACTCTTCTTCAAACCATCAGCCCCTCTGTCCCTGTGCAGAGCTCACAGCCCAGCCTGGCTCCTCCCTCCCTTCTTCCCTTCTTCTCTCCCTCCTCTTGCAAGTCAAAATAACTTGTCAGCAGTCCAACTGCATTCCACTGCTTCATATTTATTCATGCTGACTTCTGAACCAGACACAATAAATATGCCCACCTTAGGCTCTGAATACCCCCTCCTAGGATGTACAGCTCATGGTAATCAATAAATGCAGAACCTGCTGCTTCCATTGCCAGAGACTTGGAAAATCCACATTCACTTCCTCCAATTCTTACTTCAGTTCTACTTTGGTTCACCTCTATAAAACACTCAGGCTATAAGGGAGAGGTATTCTAGAAGGCTCTACTTCCCAAAAGATAGTCTTAATCTTCTTCATCTTGTTTCTGGGTTTCACCCTGAACATATCAAAGTCAAAGCAAATGCTGTGAGAGGTAGTTAAGAGCAGCTCTGAGGGTCAAGGGTGAAAACCACACTCCAGAACCTAGTCCATGCTTCAGTTGTGGAAAGCCATATTGAGAGCAGTAGTTCAAAGAATTCCTTAGCTATCTTAATAGAAAAAAAAAATCAGAAAACAAAGCAAAACCCAAAGAAACAGCAAAAAAAAAAACATTTAGGCAGAAACTGGAAAACCCACTGGAAGAATTTCTTCTCTTCAAAAACTGACACTGCAATTGCAGAGGTGTTCCCAGCCACATTGCTGGATTTATACTCTGGAAATACTGAGAGTTTAGCTGGTTTCCCCTCCAAGCTGAGGAAAAAAAATCAGACTCAAGCCTAGTACTGGGAGTCACATAGCTAGAGGCACTGAGAGAAGCACTGTTACTTGTCTCTGAAGAGTTAGGAACTGAGAAATTCTCCGTTTCAGGCAGACTGCACCCAGCTTCTGTCGGAGCTCCAGCGGGTATCAGAGCCACATGCATGCTAGAAACTAATTTATATCATCACTGTAAGAGGCACCAGTACTTGGACAAACACTTCATCTTCTGTTCATGCAGAAGCTGATTTTGGGATAAGGCAAAAGCATTTATATCTAGTCCAAGGGGCTTTTAGGTTTAAAGCTCTGGACACTGGAGGGATCTAAAGATCTGCATGGTTTCATTCATTTGTAGTGTAGTTGTGGTTGCCTCTAAAAGCCAAGAAATAGAGCAAACTTGGGGTGTGGGAGCTTTCAGAAATGTCAAAGGAGGTTTCATTTTCACAAAGAATTATCTTTATAAATGTCTAGCAGAGAACCAAGTGAGCAAAATGAGAACCCTGGTTCAAATGTGAATTACAGATTCCTTGATCATTTTTATCTGCCCATTCATCCATTCCCTGCCCAGGGAGTTTTGTACTACAATATGAGCCTTCAGATGTGTTGGGAATACCAGGTGGCAACATTAATATGCTTCTCTATCACCAAACCAGTTGCAGGAGCTTGGAGGGTGCAAAGCTTTCAGCCTTTATGTGTGCAGAACAATGCTCAGGCACAGATTGACACCTAGAGCAATCCACATGCAGACAATCCTGCTCCACACAGCTACTGCAGCAAAGAGGTGTCAGCCCATGCCTAATTGTTAATGGTACTGTTAAAACGTTCATGGTGTTGTTTATCAGATGAAGACAGGTCGTTCATCCCACTGCTCACTGCTTCCACTGCCAGCACTGCCGTGGTGCAACACTGACAAGAAAATGAAGGGAAGGCACATCACATCCCCAAAACCTCCTTTATTTCAGGTCCTTCCCAAAGTTTGCTGCTTCCAAGTCAACAAGTTTGCTGCAACAAACTGTGAGAGATTGTATCAAATGCTGAAATAAAGGCTGTCTTCTGAGTCTCACTATCTTGATGCTCCTGGCAGCCCCTAGCACGCTGTGGGGCCATGCCCATAGGGTAAATGGCAGCGCCCTGGCCCCACTAAATTCTCTTTTCATCCCTCATGCTGCAGTTTGGGAATATGAGCTATGACAGGGGGAAGTGTGAATGCTGATACCTAGTGTGTAGAGCTTGAGTTTCCCTCCCAGCGTTACTTACTTAGATTTAACAGGTAACCCCACCCATTAGGCTGGACTTCCCAGCCAGAGGAGGGGAGCCAAGCCACATGTTCCACCTCATAAATTTCAAGCCTGTTACCTTCTGAATCTGCTACTGATAGAGGCGGTATTAGCAAGGTACCAAGTGTGTCCCACACTTGCAGCCAATCTGATGACAAGGAACATGGAAAACAGGCTGGCTGGAGGAAGGGGGTAGCCCTTCTGCTCCTCCTGCTCCTGTTCTGGATCCTCATCTTCCTCCCATTCATTATTTTGCTGTCTCCTTCTCCAGTTCTGTTCCCCAAATACCTCCTATGCCACTGAAACCTTCACAGATGTTCAGAAATTTTGTATGTAAAATTAATATAATATTGTAAAAATATGATAAAATTTATTTATACAATTTTTATTTGTACAATTTTATTTATACAAAATTTATTTAGATATAATTTTACATAAAATTTACATACTTTAAAAAAAAAGTGAGAGGCAGGATGGAGAGCTTGATGTTTTCTGTCTACCCTCTACAGCTGGTCATTTTCGTGCACCTGGAGGTTGAATTTCCTTAGTCAGCTTCTTCCCTGCCTCCATACAGTCTCTCTGCTAGGCTCACTAATGGGAACCTATAGAAATTTGCATTCAGCACCTTGGGGGCACAGACCTAAGGACACTTCTTCTACCCCAGATTACTTCAATAGAAAACCAATGCAGTGTAAGGGCTTGGGTCCAAATTGATAACTTTAAAAAGTGGTGAAAGGAAAGCCTCAGAAAAACCTCAGAAAGCCTTTGCCTTTCTTTATGGCTGGGATCCTACAGCTCTGCTTTGCCATGAAAAGTTTTCTAATTCCCTGCCTCCATCCAGAGCAGGATCTGTTCCATCCATACCTGCAGTGCTCCTTGCACAAAGAAGCCTTCATCTCATGTGGGGACTGAACAATTAGTTGCTGCCTACAGAGCACCAAAACCTGGCCCCAGTAATGAAATGAAAGTGAAAATGGTAATTAAGCTTTCCTAACAAGAAAAAAAGACAGACTCAAAGGAACTGAACATAAAAAGAAAATAACAAAAGCTCTGTCAAAATGTACTATGCTATTTTTAGCTTTTCTTTATTTTCTGGGGACAATAACTTTGCATAAATGTAGTGTCTTCCATATATTGATCAATTAAGGGTTCCACTACCAGCCAGAAATATTATTGTCATCCTAAAGATGTGAACAGTGCTTTCTTGGCCAGAAAATACCTCCTAAACCAGGGACAGAGCCCAGTTTTTGAAAATGTCACATCCTGAAGCTCCCTCACCATGGTGTCCCTCCCTTTCTTCCATCTCTATTCAAAGAAATATTATATTGCAAGACAATAAACCCAAACAGTTTTAATGCAATAATCTCCTGGAATTATTACCATTGGAAAGGAGAGACTGGGGACCTTCTTGAATGTCCATTATCATGCAATCACAGAATCATACAATTGTTTTGGGTGGAAAAGATTCTTAAGAATTCTTTGGCCTGCTCTGTATGTGGATGATGTATTGGGGAAGGAGGATGAAGCAGGGATGTGAGGAGGCATAGAGGGAGCAAATCTGTGCTGTCAGAGACCAGGAGAGCCTGCTTTGGTGTCTGTACCTCTGAGAGCCAGGGAGGTCTCCCTTCTCCTCCACTTCTGTCCCACACTGAGAAATCATAGAATCATTGTAAAAAGTGGTCTGGGCTGGAAGGGATCTAAAAGAGCATCTGCTTCTACTCCCCTGCTATGCTCCCTCCTATTTCATGATTTATTAATGATCCTGTAGGTCTGTCTGGGGTGCCAGCCTAATGTTGTGTTACCACCCAAGGCCCCAAATCTTGCTACGTGCCACAGTGGTCAATCCAAGCTTCTATAAAAAGGCTTAATATGGACAATCCCCAAAATGAATAAAGGAGAAAGGAAACAGTGAAAGGGAAGTGTTGTGGGGGGCTCACCTGTGGTGGCACCAATGCCATTACTAAAAGTAGATGAAAAATGAGGTGTTGAGGAAGGAACAGTGCACAACAATCAGCTCTGTGAGCTGGTTTAAAACCCAGATGAGAAATTAGAACCTCTCAAGGCTGCTCCTCTTTCCTCCTCCACCTCTTCTGATAGTGGAGGAACACTGGGAGAAATTATAGGTTGGAACCCATATTTACTGAAAAATCACAATAACCACCACAATATTCATAAAAGAGTGTAGAAAAGAGAAACAGCTTTTTACCCATGAAAGATGGGTATTCACCACCAAACAAATAAAAACACTTCCTGAAGAGGGTGTGTGGTATAGAATAGGCAGGGCTAAAAACTTCACCCCCTTGTCTCTGTACCCAGGACATTGTCAAAAAACCAGAAGGGTAACACATTGCATTTAATGGTAGCTGTCCTATAGCTAGAAATGAATATTTTAAAGGAAGAGTGAGGATACTCACAGGAATGATTTTATGATTATTCTGAACAACACTAGAGCTTTTCTCTTTTTGTCAGGGATTGTTTTTTATTTGCATAGTGCCTAAAGCTGCTTCTGTCCTCTGGCCTGAGCCATTATGGTAATAATGAGAAGAACAACAGCTGCTGCTGTGCTCTGTATGTTAATGGCTGTGTGCTGAGGTGAGAGAGGGTTACAGAGTGCTGGCAAAGATGAAGAGAAAAAAAAACAAGATTTGGATATGACAGGAATGTTTAATGATAACTGTATAAACAGTGGGGAACTGACAGGCCAAAACTTTGGTGAAGAAGCATAATCCTGCTGCAGGAACGAATGCAGCACAGTGATGGAGCTGCTGGAAAAAGAGAATATCATAAGGAGAATTTGTATTCCCCCCCCTTCCCCCTTTTTTTAATTCTTAAGAAGAACACATCCTTTCTCAAAGAAAAGGTGAAGAGGGTTTTTTATTGTTACCACAAGAAATAGGCTGTGAACATGGAATTCTTTAGGACAAAGATGATCCGCAGACTGTGGGATTATGTGAGCACACCATACTAATAAAAGTGATGTATTCAGGACACTGCACAGGAAATAAAAGGGAAGCTGTGGGATCACAAGTAAATTAAATGAAAATTAAAGCCAACCTGTAAGATGGGATGTATAATTCTGTACTGTTAGGAGGTATATACAAGAATCCCACATAAAAGGAAGGTTTTGATAAAAGGCAGGATGCTGCTTACCCCTGGTCTTTCCTTTGCCTTTTGAAGAACCTATCCCATAGGGCACACAGGACTGTAAGAAAAAATGGGCAAATCTGAACATTTTAGCAGATGCAAAGATGTTCATAAAGGCAAGAGGACATTAACTAAGCAGGGGCCATGCCCAGAGGGTAAATGTCAGTGCTTTGGCCCTGCTAAATTCTCTTTTCATCCCTCACACTGCTGCTTGGGAACATGTCAAAGCCATGATAGGGGGAAGTCTCTGGAATTTTGTGCTAGGGAGTAAAAACATTTTTTTATTTTATGAGGAATCTTTGTAGAGGGACTTAGTTTACTGTATTTCCATAAAACATAGACCAAGTAAAACGCCCAGTTACCCAGAATCCTCCCTAGAACATTACTTTATGATGTTCTGTTGATTTTTTTCTCTGACATATCCTACTTATCCTTGTGTTTACTACTTCCAACCCACAATACAGCAAACCTCTTTTGCCCCTTCCATTCCTCTGGGATGAGTCCAGGTCATGCAATCAGGCTACTTTTCCTGACATATCTATTGCCTAAAGTATGAAAAAAAAAAAAAATTAAAAGCAAGTTACCTCTTCATACTCAATGGAAATAGCTAATCTATAATTAACTAATACTAACCAAATAGAATATTAATCAAATTTGAGTATTTATCTATTTGACCCCTCTATGAGGTGACTCTCATCAGCCCCACCCAGCAGCTCTGCAGTCACAGCACCCTCTCCAACTCTCCTGGCAGCTCCTGTCAGTCAGCAGCTCTTGCTCCAGGCATCTACCTAGGGCAGATGCTGCTGGAGGCAATGCCAGCAGGTCCTGCAGCTAACTACAAACCCTGCTGTCTTAGTAGAAATCATGCAAAATGCATTCTTTGGAGATGTTTTTATTCCAGATCCTTTCTTTTGTGTGGATAGCTTTTCAAACCCCCCTAACACAGAAATCCAACAGTGTATGTCTGAAAAAAATGAATGTGAAGGGGACAGCTTTATGCAGCTAATAGCTTTCCCTCATTTCTCCTCCAAGTCACTCCAGAAGGTAAGAGGACCAGGAGTTGTAAAAAAGCTGGAAGAATCTTCCTAGGCTAGTACTGAGGGACCCAAGCCAAACCCACCTTGGTGCACCTGGAAGATAATTCAGAGCAAGTTTTGTGCTGACAGCAGTTGCCATCCCCATGCCTGCAGGGCCCAAACAGACATCTTGGGTTCTGTTCACTGCATTGCCATATAGAGATGGATATGGTCAGATCTCTGATGTGGCCCCTGGGGAGCAGAAGGCATCACCCAACCATCCAGTCAGTACAACTCAGATGTTTAAATATCAATTCTTTTTCTGCTGGGGTCCCTCTTGCTTTTAAGCATGGGGTTAATCACCTCCCAGAGAAGTGCTGAAGACTCTGCTACCCCTTGACCCTCAGCCATGAGCTGGGGACCAAGAGAGCTGAAAGACTGAGCCCCCCAAAGAGCAAATATTAGAAAGAACTGATTTGGAAATAAATTGACTGAAAATTTTTATTGCTAAATTCAGCATATGAAGTAAAAATAAAAGAGGAACACAAATGGGGTGGGAAAATTTTCATCAAAAAAAATTTACTTTTCTGCCTACTGGAATGTTTCAACAGATACATTTAGCCCAGCTTTTCTTTGCATACTGAGACAACTCAGAAAATACTTCCTGACATGGATAAGATTCTCCCCCAACATTCCTTATTTAGTTTCCTCTTTATAACAGCAGTCCCATGAAGATAACCTTTAATATGATGATTAGGGCAGATTTATTATTCCAGCCTAGTCCATTTTCTCCCCTTTTGCTAGTAATTTGTTGGCATGCAGAGCTGAGACTTATGGTCTGCTTAAGCATGCAGCTAGCACCAGTCTCAATTACTGAAATGAGCTATTGAGAAAAGTTTAAAAAGCCTCCCCATGCTCCTCATCATCTTGTAAGCAGCTAAAACTCTCTCACCAAGAGGAAAAGTTGGCCCTTCCTCGACTCCCTTTAGGTAATGCCATCAGATTGCAGCTGCCCAGTCAGGTTCCCCTTAGACATAACAGCCAATTACAAATTTACAGTGTGCCAGGGAGCTTCAAACTCCAGCCTGGCACAAATTAATGGCATCTCACGTTACCAACAGGAAACAGTTGTTCTTGGAGTTCTTCTTCCCAGGGTGCAAGCAGACCAGTAATGGCAAAAGGCAGATGGGCAGGTCAAGAGCCAAACTTCCACTGCCCACACCAGCTCCAGGTCTCTCCATAGCTCTGATGAGACTGTGGCTAGAAACCTAAAAGAAATGCACAGAGGGTGCTGTAGGCTGCTGCAGGGGCTGGGAAAGCTCTGTTGCTTCCTCTTTGCAGCTGTGCAAAGGTCTGAGGGCTGCCAACACATCTCTGTCTGGCCAGGGTACTTCTGGCAGAATGCTGGGAAGAGCAAGCAGCTGTACCCCGAGGACTGATTGACAAACTGTCATCCATTGCAGCTGACATGCTGGCCCATGCTGCTGGCTGTAATGGTTGCTCCTTCATCTTTTGAATGGACTGTGAAAAAGTGCAGTAAAAAGTACATTGTTTCCCCCCCAAAAATAAGCTTCACATCAAAGCTGCTGTTTTGCCACTCAGCTATGTTTGCTATGCTATGCTATACTTTCTCTTTTCTGAGACAAATCTGATCTCACAAGGGTTGTGTAGTTTGTCTCTCTCTCTGTTATTGTAGATAATTAGGGAAAAATTAAAACAATGAAGTTGTGTGGTATTGACAAGGGATCTTCAGAGGTTTTTTCTCCACCTGGCCTTTTTTCCCAACTGAACATCATTTTGAGTACAAACAGGCTTGAAACACTCCTCATCACATGTGCAGGTAATTTTAAAGATTCCTGCAACAGCAGGTCTCTGCAATCCCAACAGGAGTCCTGCAATGCGTTTTCTCACCCAGTCCTAGTGGAGTGGAGTACCAGCCACTTGAAAAGCAAGCAAGCACGAGCTCCCTGAAGTGGGGAAACACCCAAGAAGGCATTGAGAGGCTACAAACACAAGTGTGGACACACAGATGTCCCTTATTGAGCCAGCCTTTAGGGGGAAGGACAGCAGCTGAGCGGGTGAGACATCCGTGCATGGCAGTGTCTCACCGCTGGTGACAGTGACACTGCCATCCCACCATGGGCCCTGATGGTGGAGGGCAGAGCTTGCAGAGTGAGCCAAGCAGTGCTGCAGCTCCAGTTTTAAATGCAGGCTCTGCAGGTGTTGGCAGCACATGAGGGGTTAGAAGCCCCAGCGCTGCATTAGGAACAAACACATCCAATCTCACATAACCGGTCCTGAGGGGTGTTGCCAAGCAAGCACAGTTTAAAATCAATCAGGCAACAGCATAAAACACTTAGCACTTGGCTGAGTGTTTCCACTTGTCCCTGCTCAGCATCCATCCTGGGACAGATATAGGACCTGTGGGAAGGGCGAGGGAGAGAAACCACCTGCTCTGGCACAGCCTCCCATTCTTGGCCAGGCCTGTCCTGACTCCAGGGAAAAACTGGACCCTCAACCTCAGCTTTCAGCTCAACCTCACCAGCAGTGAGGACAAGTCTGTGCCTCTGACAAACTGCTGTGACAAACTGTGGTTACAATGCTCTAGCTGCTGCACTTCTTGCTGGGCCCAAACATAAGGTCAGCTGGGAGCTACAGCTCTCAGTGTCCCAGTGGAAGCCACCTCCCAGCCTGGGGCAGGTTGGTGCCAGCATCCTACAGTCTACTCAGGGTCCAAATTAATTCCTGCAGTAATGCCTTTACCTCTGATCTCCATTGACAGCATCTCAGCTGGACATGAGGCTCCTCTGAAACCTCTCCACACACATCAAGCCTGTGCTGTCACTGAGGTGATATTTACTCTCTCAGGAAATACAAAGCTCTGAAGAAATCTGCCCTAGAAGAATAGAGATTCTTATTAGTTATAAGGAAGAAATTTTTTACAGTGAGGGTACTGAACCACTGAAACAGGTTGCTCAGAGAGGTGGCAAATACCCCGTCCCTGAAAACTTTTGAGGTCAGGTTGGATGGGGCTCTGAACAACTTGGTCCAGTGGATGGCCTTTTTGGGTCCCTTCAGAGACCAGCTATTCTGTAATTCTATGATTCTTTGAAATTCTAACTTCAGCCAAGATCTGGAAACACTGAAACATATAGTTGAAAACTAACTTACCTCCCTTGGTGAAGTTTGCTTTAACACTGAAATGCTGGAGAACCAACTGGATTAGGCTGGAGATAAACACAATAGTCTTCCCCAACTACTACATTTGGAGCAGAACTATGCTCAAGGATCATTGTGAAGCAAACTGCAGACCCCCAGGTCCAAGGGAATTAGAGAAATTCATGATTCTTCAATGGGAAAAGTATTGTGTCCTACCCAGGACAGGAGTATTAGGGAGTGATTTTAGGAGAAGACTCCAGGCGATACTTGAGACACTTGGAAAATACGTGTTTGAAAAAGCCAAGGCATAACATTGTCTAGCAGCAAAGCAGTGGTGGGATGAGAAAGGCCAAGATGCACACTCCATCAGAGCACCTCAGCATTCTTTACATTTGCTTTGCAGTGATTATTTTCCTTAAAGGTTCAGATTTCAGGTATCAAAGACAACAATCTCCTCAGGATTTTTCAAGATGCTTGAATACTTTCTCATCCAGCCTGTTTAACTCGCCCTAAAAATGAGACATTAGGGTTTCAGTGCATCCCAGAGAATTATTCCACTGAAACTCCTTAGCTTTGTTCACAAAAATATGAAGCAATAATAATGAGAGAAGATGTGTTCAGACAGAGAAGAAAGATGGACCAAACATAAACCCTTACTAAACCACCTGAAATCACAGCCTCTGCAGTCTGCATCCAAGTCTTCTGGCATATGAAAAACTGAGATTATAGGCACACTTCTGTTTTTGTTAAGTGTAAAGGAACTGTTGATATGTTTTATACTTTTCAAAAAGTAGAGTTAGGATAGGGTCATGGGCCATAGGATACCATTCATACCTAATGAATATCAGTCTAATCACATCATTCCAGTTCACCCCAGCTGAAGCTGTTTTAGATAATATGCAACTGTCTCCTTCCTTGCCTTCTCTTCAGGCATGTTGTAGCTGGAAATTCCAATAGTTTGAGGTGACAGGAGTATCACACAAAGCTTTGACTGACCACCTCTGAGGCTAGAACTGTGCTGGACATAGCAATTTGGGTCCAATAGTTCTGCCTTGTCAACTAGCTTGAGCAGCCTGGACTGATTTCTGCATTTTATGTGCTCAGCATAATTTGGTGTTAAATTTTCCTCTTGGTGGTCAGTAGACAATTCCTCTGTGGGACCCTGCTTTCTATTTCCCTGGAGAAAATAAAATTTTTGGACTGAAAAAAGAGGGAAAAGCCTCTTTTTCAATATTATTATCATTCATTAATTACGAAGCAGTGACAGCTGTAAATCCCAAAGCTTAGATTCTCTCTGCCTCCCTTGTAACTGTTACACAGAAATATAAGAGAGAGTTCCTGTCCCAGTGATTCCAGTAATTATAGAAGAGGTAGATTACAAGAGGTGGATAAAGCTGGCAGACTAATTGCTTGCAGGTAAGAGGCATTTAAAATGGAAACAAGTTATTGTGAAAGAGAGAATCTGTACTAATCAAGCAAAGAAAAATTTCCAAGACACCCATAAAAACTGGTGTAACATAGTGGTATTTTGTCAGTAGAAGAAAAAAGAAAAAGAAAAATATGGGCAGTGATCTAGCCCCAAAAATACAGATATTTCGACTTTAAAAGTATTGGGTTATTCATCCAAAGTATCTTTAATTGGCTAGCCTCATGTGGAATGTAGAAAGGGCTGTGAAATATGGAGTGGTTCTTAATCAGAAGTTGTGACAGTTCTTCCAAAAATATGTCCCAAAACAAAATGTGCTCTTAAACACTGCAGTTTTCCATAAATGAAAAAGTGAGGAGTTGCAATACTTAAATTGTGGAGAAGGGTTAAATTTTGTAAGCTGCCAAAGTTCTCAATGAGATCAAACACCTGCTGAAAAGAAAGAAAGAGAGAACCAAAAAAACCCCCAAAACTTCAAAGAATTTCTGCTGAAAAGCAATTTTAATGTAGAAATTCAGGGTCAGATGGTACCTGCAAAACTTGGTCTTGACTAAAGAAGAGTATAAAACTCTACCTAAGAAATGAAAACAAAAAATTTAAAAAGCCAAAAGAATTCACCTGGAAGAGGTGGCTGTTAAACATGTACACATTTTGTGCAACCATAAAATAAAATGATGTATATCTGGTACCTCTGACAGTTCGGGATGGCACAGGAGCTTAAGAATTTGGATCAGACTGAAGGAATGCCTCCAAATGTGGCCAGGAAAACAGACAGAAAGCTAGAGGCCTTGAAAGGGGAGGACAGGGGGATGAACTCTAAATCAGCTTTTTTCCTGGCTACATAATAGAGCACTTCTGCCATAACAGATCTGTGAGTATGTCTGGTAGGTTTGGGTATAAAAGGAATAGGATACAGGGTGTGCCCATTTGGAAGAAATCACTAGCATGTTATTAAATATTTAACCTTCTGAATTTAATTTGTTAAATCCGCTGGGAGCTGTTTCCAGATTGTTTGCAGTGTGCTCTGGGAGCAGTTCCAGGTAAGCAGTGACTTTAGCCCTGCTTGCTTTCCCTCACTCTGGGGCAGAAGGGACAACATGGAGTGATGAAGAGTTTGAGTTCTTTTTCAGCTCTCCCTTTGTAGAATAAATGGCTATGTTTCCCAGCTGGTTGTAAAACCAAGTCACTGCAGTGCAGCTGTTCTGATTTACACCAGCTAAAGGCCTGGCCTCCAGTTAGGAGGAAATGGGCTGCCAGTTTAATTACTTCATCCTTGGCATGGTATTAATAATCTGGGAATAAATTTTATGATGCTAAGTAAACAGCAGCACTGAAGCTTTTGTCACATGCATGACAATTAATGTATGGTGCATGGTATTTCTGCTCCTCCTGCATTCCCTTTTAAATGATGCCCCTCGTGATTTGAATTTCAAAGAGTACTCTCTGATGGTGACTGCTCTCAGGAGCAGCTCAGTGCTGCTTTGTTGGCTCATCAGTTTTGATTCTGTGCCCAGATGCTAAGGACAGAAGCATGCAATTAATTTGGAAGCACAACCCTTGACTGATTTCAGTTGGGAGATTTTTCTTGAAAACCAGAGCCCCGACATGTCCCTGTCTACCTTTAATATTGTCTCTATATGGAAAATATCTTCCTTTTCCACTACAGATCTCTTTCCTGAGAAAGTATCTCAAAATTTTGCTATATATACAAATACATATTGTAATATACAAAGAGACCAGCAGAGAACCACAAGCTCTAGGTGATTCCTTCATTGTAGGGAAAAGGAGATCTGAATTTTTGGGACACTGATGAGTAAGGTGAAAAAGAAAAGGAGTTTGGGATTCAAACCTCTTCCCATGAACAGGAAGGACAAAAGAAAAAAAAAAACTGCCTTTTTTTCAAGATCATGCTTAAAAAAAAAAAAATTCCCTAGAATGATAAGGGTCTTTGAGACTTCCTGAGGAACTTTCCCGTACACATCTCAACCCATGCCCTGGTGCTCTGAGCCTGGAAGTTCTAGCTAGGTTAGGACAAGAGAAGCATGGCTGCTTCAAAACATCTCCATAGTCAGAACAGGATGTCATCTTGGGAGCTAGGGAACTAGGAACACAAGTTCCTAGGCTTTCTGTATCACACAGGATATGCAGAGAATCTCCAGAGTACCTCCAGGGTATTTGTTAGGACATTTCCTTTGGGAAAAACCTGTCATCTCTTAAGAAGTTACTCCATGTGAAAAAAACCCCACTCATCATATATAAAAGACAGGAAAGCACTGGGAAATTAATAAGAAAGATACAGTTATCTTTATAAATTTATATTTAATTCAATCAGTTAATTCAATGAGCACTCCTGGCAGCTAGGTATTTTTCAGCCAGATGGATTAATTCTTTTAGTGCATCTAGTGAAATGTTGTTGGGCCACTGAGGAGTATTCAAGCCATTTCTGCTCAGCTACAGTACTTACAAGCCACGATGTCCTATTCTTCTTGCCTGTCTCCTCACCTTTTCCCTTCCACAGTTTTCATTATCAGTATCTTTTTCCTCCCCACCTGCGAAATCTGACTGTCTCTCATGGAGCTGACTGTAACTTTCATCAGCTTCTCACTCTTTTTCTCTCTCAGGTTCAGGACCTTCTCTTGTGCCCAGCAGTTTTTCATGGTCTGTCCACGTAGACAACACTGAGGCCAGGCCCTGTTACTGCCTCCATGCCTTAACAGGTCTGCAGGCTCTTGTCAGGCACCCTGAGGAGCAGTGGGACTGTGTCCTTACCAGGGGAGATGCAGTAGGAGACTGGAAGTGGAAATCTGAAGTCCTCTTTATTTTCACAGCCTGTTAGTGCAGAAAGAAAAAGGCATTTTCTTCTGGTTTTGCCAACACCAAAGCACTTTTCTAATGTTACAGGACAGGCACTGTGTAGTTTAAATCTGAAGGATGATGGAGAATTTAGAACCCATCATGTCATGTGTGTGCAGCTGCTGTTGAGGCTTCTAAGCTATGGGGTTTCACCCACGCTGTGTAGGCTGCAGGCAGCAAGAAAAGAGCCTGGCATTCTCTTTAAATCATAACTGTCAAGGTGGGAATCTCACACATAAGGCTCAGATTGGCACCCTCCTGCTTTTCCAGCTGCTGCCCCAAGAGCATTGTATCTCCCCCAGATGACTTGTGTTGAGTCCCTTGGTACTGCCTGGATGATCCAGGGCTTCTCCACATGCCCAATAATCTTCAGTGTGACGATCTGAAATACATTAAATTTAACTTTACCCATCAGCAATCAATTTAACCCATCAGCATGCCCAGAAATCTAGGTCTGAGATCCCCTACAGGACTAGGTGCCCCTAACCTCTGCTTTTACTGTCCTGACTACCTAAAATATCAGATTTTTGGGGAAAGCACTGTCTCTTATGTTTATACACAGGTCTCAACATACTGGGTGCCTGAGCAATCCATAATGGGTCAAATTTCGTGGCACTCAGCTCAAAAAGAGTGATTTCAACAAAGCAGTTTCACTGTGGATGAAAAGGCATTTAAGGTGAGATGCTAGATAACTCAAGAGATCCTTAATCACATCCAAGAGGAGCTTTATAATCTTGGATATTTAGCTGACCCCGCTCAATGTCTGTAGCACATAAATGTTTCACCAGTGGCTGGTTCCTTCCTTTACAAAAATGTCACAAGGTGGCCTTGGCACGTTTCCTGCCTGACAGATGGCCACATCTCAATTAGCACTAACCTGTGCTACCTGTCTACCTCCAAAGGCCAGAGCAAAAATGACACAGTTCCCTCTCCCCTGGAGGTGCCCATACTGATCAAAGAGCCACCTTTTGGACAGGAAAGCATTGGTGCCAGAACTTGCTGCAAGGCTTCCTGGAAGAATCCCAAAAAGTTCAAACATGAGAGCTGTATGCAGTGAGGCAAAGCACAGATGGCAAAATAAAAGCAGTGCAGGTTTTTTTCTGAGCCCCCTCAGTTCCTGGACATATGAGAAACTGGGCTTCTTTGGATGAATTCAAGACACCTGCCAAAGGCAAAGGAGATACAGAAAACCCCTTCTAGAGACTGGAATGTATAAAAGGTTAGTGCTGTCACACTTTTCCTAACATGTCCCTCCAAACTAGCTTAGCACCAGATGCAAAGACCTCCTTCATCCCCCCTGGCAGATGATATCTAGCCACCACTTCTGGTTTAATTAGGCAGACAGTGATTGTGCTTAGATTTTTCCTCTGTTGCAAGTAAGTATGCATATCCAGTTTATAAAGAAGAGTTCAAAGCAATGAAACATTTGATCTTGAGCTAAGCTGCATCATTCACTCAGCCAAAAAATTTTATCTTCTGCTTGTCGATTTGCTGTGAATACAGAATAAGAAAAAAAATTGCTCAGCTTGACTTATTCCAAACTCTCATTTTTATTCTGGTTTCAGAACTACCAGCAAACAAATCAACACGAACCTCAGCATCCACACAGCTCAGCCATTCCAGCTAACTAATTTTTCTTTCTAAGAAAGTTAAAAGCACTCCTGGCTACGCCTTTGGGGTTGGATCCAATTACATGGAAAGATTCTTTTTGCCGTTGGCAAGAAAAAATTACAGATTTTGGGCTTCCTGATTGCTTTGTTTCATTACTCGAATTATAATCAAACATATGGTTCAGATCAATACCAATAATTCTGGCAGGATGTTTGACTGACAGAACCCACAAGACAAAAGCCCTGCACAACTTGGAGCACAGGGTCCTAGGGCCTAGTTGCGCCCTCTGAGTGATGAGCAATTCTTTGGGTATTGTAGACCTGAAGGTCATTATTTTTATTTTCGTTCATTACCACTGTAAATTCCAGCTCTCAGCCCTTCTCCAAAACCTTCACCTTTCCATCCCCTCCATCTCTTCTTCTAGCTGTGCACCACACAAGATTTAGCAGAAGGAGTGCAGTCAGAGATTTAAGCTGTGTTCCTCTGCTAGAAGAAGGAAGCTTCTCTGCGGTGATTTGGAAAATCTGGGCTCCAGTCTTGTACTGAGAACAGGCAGGAGGAGCAGCACTTGGTCTAGCCTCTCTCCTTCCCTCTCCAGTGATAGGTGGTGCTGCTGCTCTTCCTACAGACCACCAAGGCACTTGCAAGACACTGCCTTTTCACTTTTTTACTCGTGGTGTCCTGAGCATGCATCGTATCCTAGATTCTGACTTTGGACAGCTGAGGACCACAGTGTAACATGACACTCCCATGAGCATTTTAGCACATCAGCAGACACACAAGTTAATGATTCTCCTGAAATCCTCCTGGCTGCCACAAAGCTCTGTTCCTGCAGCATTGGATGTGTGGCTTCCAGACCAGGACTCTCACGCTGTGCTGGCTCCCACGTGGTTTGGCCCTGGGGCTTCAGAGCAGCTCTGTCTCTAAGGACTCTCCCAGATTGTGCAGAACACCCAGGGGAGCGCTGATCAGGACTGAGCGACTCCCCAGCCAGCTGCTGTTCCTTAAGGTGCTTCCACTGAAGGCAGTGGCCAATTGTTGGGTCAGCACTAGCCCTGTAACAGCCCTGCTCAGAGCAACTCATGGTGAAATGATTTCCCTGAAGCTACAGTGACATGTGCCTGCAAAATCTCATCCCTTCCTTGACTCTTACAAACCTCCATTTTGTAGGAAAAGCTGTTTGTACATCTCTGGTAATTTCTGCTTCCAGGTGGCATTTCCTTTTTGACATCCTGCTTTGATGGCTCCCAAATCCTTAGCTCCTCACAGACAGAAACTGAAGGAGGCTCACAAGTCATCATGGGCTGTCCTGCTCCAAAAGCTGTCAGACCCAGGGAGGTGGACTGTCTTCCTCCCCACCTTTGCCCCTTTCAAATACCTCTTTGTGTTGCACTCTGTCGATGCAGTGCTCTGTGCTTCTGTCTGCACAGAAGCTTTCCTGCTGAGGTGCATCTCCATCAGCTGTGGAGGAAAGCACCTTTAGAGACAAAAAGAAAGGGTAAGTTACCATTGCTAGACACACAGCCTGAACCCCCCAGCACAACCTGTTATTGAAGAGGACTCCTAGTGATGCTACTGCACCTGAAGAGAAACCACCAAATCACAAAAGAGCCTGCTGCAGTTCACCTGCCCCACCACAAGCCCATTTCTGCTGCTGTTTCAAGAACTTCCTCCAAAAATCAGCAGGGCACCAGTGAGCTGCAAATATAAAAATCAAATCCGCTTTGCAGCAAAAGGAATAGGACAATTTATGGCAAATGTAGTACCATAGGAAAGTGGCATATTTAACACTAGTTAATTATGAGTTAATTAGTGTATTGGTAAATTCTTTAATGGTTTTGGGCAAGAGAAAAGGCTGACTAGAAAAAAGGGATAAGTATACCCTGGACTGCAGCAACAGTTACAACCCCTGTTATTGTTGGATTGTGATTGCTTCTCTTAGATTTTCTTGGTTCTGCTGCAAAATTCAAGTAAACAAAATGAGGCTAGATTTCCTCACGGACACAAAGTCCCATGGTCCTCCCAGTCTGGAGGAAGAATGTGCTTTGTTTGGTTCAGGGAAAATGGTAAAGGAAAAGAAACAGGGTCAGAGGAAATTATTACTTCCCTGGTATCACTGAATCTCATTTTGATAATATCATGGAAAAAAAAAATCACCATATTTTGGAAGCGTCAGAAGGAAACAAACTGCCTGGAACTAAGAAAATATGACTTGATAATCCAGAAATCCCTTCCCCAGTCCATTCTCCATAAACAAAATCTTTTTGGGTAAAAAAAAAAATATCCCAACAAATCTGTTTGGTTTTCCCCCATTTCACAAATACATTGGGCACTAAAAAATGTATTTCAGCAGGAATTCACCATCCATCCAAACCAGCTGGTATCTCCTAGCAGTAGCAGTGAAGATTGATGAATTTGCACTGTAGGAAATACCGTTGGCTGCAAGCTAAGCCCCCTTAAAGTTATGTCCCCTGTACAAGCAGAATAGAAAGTCCTAAAAGTGTTATGTGGTAAAGACATAATGATGGTGATTTAGAGACTTCTGTTCTCAAGAAAGTAAAGGTGAAAAACATTCTGGAGAATCAGGGTGATCATAATTTGGGGCTATTTCTTCCTGCTGATTATGCATTAATTGTCTCCCAGTGCCTATTACATTAAGCAAGAAACTGTTTTTCTAAGATACATAACCTCCCTGGCAGTCTGGATGAACTCAGGAAGGAGCAAAGGACCAAATATTTAAAAGGAGAAAAAAAATCTTTTGTGAATACCACTAGGATATACTAAACAAAAAGTGAGTTTGGAACACCAATAAAATTTTCTGGAAGAGCAGAAAACAGGGCTGGAGAAAAACCCTAAGATTAGTTATCATGTGTTTTAAATCCAACATTCTCCTTCAGCAAAGATTTTGGGAGTATGAATAACAAATGGTTAGCAAGCAGTGAGAGATAAAAGCCATAACCTGGAGATGTGGAGGCAACAAAAATGCACCAGGGCTTTACATCGCTGTGCCTCTCTCCCAGTAGAGGCAAAGGGAAGCAGTGATCTTAACAGGACATATGATTTCCCAACAGCATTTTGATGTTGAAAAGCATCTCAGAAAGAAGTGGTGACAGAGAAGCTTTTAGCGAAATGACTTGGCCAGCAGGCCTGTTGGGAATGGAAAGAGAAATGAATGAACACTGCTTACCCTTATTACGCAGGATTAATAGGAAAGCGGGGAACACCCGTCAATGCCGTGGGATGCAGCCCAGTGCTCTCGTCATTAAGCTAAAAAATAAAGCACAAATACTTAAAGCTCTCCAGACCTGCTGGAGCTCCCCTATCTTCTTGGGGAGCTGTCCCTGGGTGCTGGCAGTGCTCTTATGGCTGGGGTAGGAGTCCCGGAGTCCCGCCGCTGCAGGGCGAGGCGTGAGGGCGGCCGGGCTGGGGAACGGCGAGAGGAGCGGGGCCCGCCAAGCTCCGGTGTGTGGGGAACACAGGAGACATGGCTGGGAGAAGGCCTAGAGAGGAGGAGAAGGAGGAGAGGGAGGTCAGAGAGGGTAGGGTTTGGCCATACTCACCCGGGGCGAGGGTCGCACACCGAGGGATGAGAGGCCGCCCTGCCCTGCTGCGCCGCAGAAGCAAAGTTGGCCGCACTGCCGGCAGGGCTCGTTCTCCCGCCTCCCTCCTCTGCCTCTGCCTCTCTCTCTCTCTCTCTCTCTCTCTCTCTCTCTCCCTCTCTCTCTCTCTCTCCCTCCTCCTCCTCCTTTCCCTCCTCCTCCCGAGCCCACAGTGCCGCCGAGGCGGTGCAGGCGGCGCAGCCCGGTCTGTGCTGGCGCTGTGCAGTGCCCGGGCCCGGGCCCCGCCGCCACCCCCGCCGCGGGGATGCTGCCGGGCGGAGCGCCCGGGCGCTGAGCCGCCCCTCCAGCGGGAGCACCGCGCTGCGGGTCACCTTGCAGGGAGGTGAGTGACCCCCCAGCCCGCCCTGTCCGAGCCCCTCCGGGCAGCCATGCACCAAATAGCCGCTCCGCCGCATCCTCCGGAGCATCCTCCGGAGCACGGAGCGGAGGCGGGGGCGCCGCGGCGGAGCGGCTCCGGGGGAGCGCGGGCGCTGAGGGGGGACCGCCCGCAGAGGTGCTTCCCTGGTGCCCTGCGGAAAGCCCCAATTGCCTTAGCCGGTCTGGGGGGAGAAGAGGTTTTTCCAGCGCCGCGGCGAGGTTGGGAGCACTGGAAGGGAAAGTGCGCGCGCGGTTCTTTTCCCTTCCCTCCTCGTCCCCGCGAGGAATCCCATCTAGCAGAGCAGCTTTCCCTGCCCGCTGCCGCCCGCCCTGCCGGCCCGGGGAAGGGAAGAGGGGCTGTGCAGGGGTATGCGGCGGCAGAGCCCGGGCCGGGGGCAGGCAGCGGGGATGCTGAGCTCCTGGCAGCCGCAGCTGCCTGTTCCCCTCGCTGTCCTGCTCCGGAGAGGCACCGGACTGCATTCATTTTCCTTCTCATCCTCTAGTTTGAGAGCTAAGTTGGAGAAAGGGATGGTTGAGGCATGAAAATAGCGGTGGTCCCCGCTATCGGTGGCAGTGGGGTGACATTGGGTAAGTCCCCTGTACCTGCCACGTCCTTCTGGATGGAGCATCGCGGTATCATTAAAGAATTCTGCAAGGGGGTCAATTCTTCGGTAGGAAGAGGCTGGCAGTGCACCGAGACCTTTCTGGAATTGACACTCCGGGAGCACAAGCCTTCCTGGAGCAGGGCTGGTAGCGCTGCCAGTCCGGAGTGTGCTGCAGGGGTCTGTGTGGGACTGGTGGGAGTGGGATATTGCCCCCCACTCTGATAGAACATGGAGCACGAGTGGCAGGAGTTGCTCCAGAGAGCAATCTGTTGAGCTGTGCCTTCAAAATCACTGGAGGGGAGCTGTAGCCTCCATGTATAATGAAAGAGGAAAAGAAACAAAGAAAAAAAAATCTAAACTTTCCAGATAGATTAAATATTCCAATTACAATTAATTAGATACTAATGTGGTGTAAACAGAGCATTAGCAACAATTAAAAGATGCTTTGATGGTCTTAAACTCAAGTTGAAGCATTAACTGTCACGTAGAGGAGGATTTTTGTGTGTTCTAAAAGGCGGAACAGAGAATACACTTTCCTACATTCATGTATTTAATTGACTTAGTTTTGATTATAGTTAATTTACTGTCATCTCTAAAGTAGCTGCAAGTAGATGGTCTGTATTAATTTCAAATTACCTCACTCCTAAGACAAACTGATTTTACTGGACAAGGTGACGTTTTCTTGGCAGTTTTGGTAACTACAGGTCATACCAGTGTGTGTGTAGGATAAACTCATTTGTAGGATTTAAATGAAGTCTCCTCTCATTAAGTGGGCAGGCAGATGTCTCACACCACTGGTGCCATACACTCTGGAAAAAATCCCACGCACAGAGAAGGGCTCTTCCTAGTACAAATGCAGATGTAATGCAGTACTGGTGTACACAGGCACCACCACAATACATTTAACTTGAAGAAGGATGCTCTCAGGATTTAAAATGCTTTTGCTTCTGAGGACAGTATTAGAGAAAATGTGCAATGTGTTTGGATATGGTTTTTTGGTCTTTTTTTTCTACAGCAAATTTGTATTTACAGACAGCTGTAAAATGCTTCCAGTAGAGTTTTTTAATACTGCCTATATGGTTATTAAGATTGCAGATTACATATGTGGTTATTAAGAGTCCAAATTTTGTTGTCTTCACTTTGAAGAATTTTTACAGGTTATGGTTTTTATGGTGCAATTGGGGAAAAAAAAAAGGAAAATAATTGTGGAGGTGCACACAGGAGAAAAATACTCTGCGTGTTCATTGGCTTTGCTTTGACAAACATGAATAGTGGCTGTGTGTAAGTGTCTGAATTCACGTCCTCCAGCTATCATGTCAATTGTTTCTGGGTACCCTTTCTTGGCAAAAAGCTAGAAACTACTTTGAGTAATGGAGTCCCAGCAAAATGCTGCTCTTCAGGTGTAGATGCCTGTGACTGAGATTCTGTGATTTGAATTTGGTGCTGTAAAATCAGAAAGCTGCTTGTTTTCCCTGCATAGGAAAAGACTGCATTTTGAAGCAGTGGTGCAGTGCCTGAGTAGTGTGAGTCCATGTGTGCTTTTAGCAGTGCCAGTTTTATACCTGGCATTCCTATGGATGTGTATTTGTATGTGTCTCTATAAAACCTGAATGTGCAAAGTTCCCTCTTTTACCAATAACTCTCCAAATCTGTGCCGTATTTCTGTCCTTATGCTTTGAGGCTTCACCGAGGCACAAGAAGAATGAACTAACTGTTCATACTGAGTTGGCATAATTCTAGCAGGATTTTGATGGGGTTTGTGTGCTTTGTTTGACTGTTCAGATACCTTGAAAATCCCCAGGGAGAACAAAGAACTCTGAAATGGTATTTGCTGAAGGACAGAATCGTAAAATTGTTTGGGTTGTGAGGGATATTAAGATCATGTAGTTCCAAACCCCTGCCATGGACAGGGATACATTCCACTAACTCAGGTTTCTCAGAGCCCATCTGACCTGAAAACTTCCAGGGATGGGGCATAATCAAATAGTTCAGCTTCTAGAGAAAGAACCTAGGGAAGGGAAGGGAAGGTATCCAGCCTGGTGTCTGGTCCTGCAGGCAGCTGTGCTCAGTGTGCTGCTTCAGAACATGTCCCACAGCAGCTGCATGCTACATGCAGTGACTTATCCAGTCCTCTGCCAGGGGGTGGTGTCCCCATGTCACCCACCCAGCTTCCAGCTCCCATCCTTGTGCTCTTTGCAACAGAACCATCTCCCTTCTTCCAGCTGCATATGGCTCACAAGATCGTGGAGGCAAGGTTGTGATGTGGATATGCTGCCAGCCCAAAGCCTGTGTGTCCCTGAGGTCCCATATCCCTTCTCCCAGAAAACAGAGAGGATGGGATTTTTTTTTTAAATTCGGCCCATGTCCTGAGTCTAACAGGCACCAGCAATGCCCATTTCCATTTTTGTTTCTGCAGGGAGGGTTGAGTATAGGGTTAAGAAAGGTCAGTAAAGGTCTAACTATGCCCCACTGATGATACTGCTTCGTTTTCCCCTGCCTGCCCTGTCTGCCTCCAGCTACCACTCTCTCCATGGCTAAATCACGTACTCTATAAAGCTTTTGTCCCATGGTGTAGTCCTGGCTCTGCAATTTTCTAACTCTTATGGAGCACAGCTGATTTTATGGCCCCAGAAGTGTCTGTTTACTCTAATCATCCTTGCCCAGATGAACTGACCTAAGTAATTTCACAGTTTTTCTAGCAAAGTGACTTACAGCCTTGGGGTGCTTTGCTTGGGGCAGGAGGTACAGAAACTTCCATTTTGCACCAAGTCAGCACCACCACACTGCCTTCTGTTCTGTTATCTCTTTATTTTCCATCAGAGTTTCAGGAATACCTCAAGTCCAGCCTGGAGCACAGCACTGGGAGCTTACATGCAGAGTGAGTGTGAGGCAGTGTCTTGTCCTCCTTTGCTTCCTGCATGCAGTGTGGGAAAGCAAGCAGAGCCAGATGAGCAGGGTCTGTGCAAGAAATGGGCTCTCTGGGGGCTTGCCTGCCCATCAGGAATAAGACTGGAGTGAGTTAGTAGGACCAGTCCTGGATCCACATTTGGGTGTTCCTGTCTGTGGGCCAGCCTGGTCACAAACACAGTTAAACAGGGATTTTAGGACCAAAGGGAGGTACAGGATTCAACCAGTGGGCAGACCAAGAGGGCCAGAGGATGCTGTGATGTTGGTATTCATGGGAGAGACTCTCAGGGTTCTTTTGGAAGCTCTTAAAGTAAGAATCACTCCTCATGGTTCAATTTCCCCTGTCTGAAATGAGTGTGCTCAGGGGAGCTCAGGTGATGCTGGATACATTTGGGGTTGTATGATGCTCCTGGTCTGCAGTATTGGGGACCCTCTTGAAAACACAGCAGGAAAAGTACAGTCACACTTTCTGACTGCTTTCACCCTGCAAAGTAATTGCCAAGGTGTTACAGGTGTCTTTACACTGCACCTCCCACAACAGCCAGGGTTATTTACACCATAGCAAGATGCTGTTAGTCATGCCAGTTATTTATTATCTGGAAAGTACAGTGAATGAAAAATGTTGTGAGTGCAGACTGAGCCCCATTAAGAATTAAGGCTGAAAAATTTTAAGTCATGAAGGAGAATTGCTGCAAAAGTCTGAATGTGTCATTGTTTTTTTTTGTTTTCTTTGTTTTTTTTTTAATTAGAGGTGACTTGAGGCATAGTGAATTAAAAGCCCACTTGTTCAATTAAAAATAAATAAATGAAATGTTGCATTTCATTTTAGCTCAGGCAAAATGCTTCCATCTACTCAAAAGGAAATACTTTGCTTCAGGAATAACATTATTGCATATTAGGTCTATGCAAGGGAATTCCTCCTTTCTTTCCCACTCCATTCTTTAGTTCAGATACTGAATTAAGCAATCAATTGTTCAGGCAGATGTGCAGATGGTAATTGTTTTAACATATGTCTCTGCAGAGGCAATCAAGAGACCTGGATTTTATTTCCAGCTCTGTCTTGACATCACCTTGGGCATTTCACCATTCTCCAAGTTCCTAGTTTTTAGGGCAGGTCACACCTCACAGCAGATTTGCTGCATATTGGTAATACTGAAATAGTGTGGAGGTTTTTTTAATTCCACTGTTAGCAATGAAACATTTAGCTATCACTAATGCATGCATTCCTAATTTTCCCAGTGTGAGTTGGTTGCACTGCCTTATGAAACTCCCCATAGTTTACTTAATAGAGTAAAAGGAATTCCAGCTGCTGAAATACAGCACATTCCCTTAAAACAAAACCTACTTTAATAAGCTCTACAAAATCAAAGAAGAAAAATACAAGTGGGAAGGGGTTTTTTCTTTCATTTTCTTAAATATTTCACTTTGTAATCAGCACTCCAGATCCATACACTGCCTGTGATTTCTCTCATGCATAAGGTCTGTATTTGTTGTTGCAGTTTCTAAATGTCTGGAATGCCTCAAACCATGCTGAAGCCTATTGCATCGTGCTTTAGAAACTCCTTCACCTGAGAGCTCATGCCTGGAAATCTCTAACTTCCTTTCATGATGTGGGGCTAGACTGTTCTTTAAGAGAGCTTTCTCTCCTCTGCTTTCTCTGTGCTGGCAGAGGGGAAACCAGCTTCAAACACAAGGACATTTTGTTGAATCTGATAGTCCTGGGGCTGAATCAGCTTCTGTTGGTGGCACAAAGGGTCACTATTGCCACTTCTTGCCATTTTGGTGATTTAGAATGACTGAGGGATTTGGGAGCAGTACATGTCTTTGGGGAAGCATGGAGGGCAGGTAGGAATCTGTAAGGATCAGAGGGATTTGAATCATGGGATAATCAGGGTGAAGGAATCTCAGGAGGTCTGCAGTTCTGTTTCATGCTCAGAGAGAGGTCAGCTTTGGGATCACACTGCAATTGTCAGAGCTTCATACAGTTGGGTCTTCAAAACCTCCAAGGATGGAGACTGCAAAACTTTATTGGGCAGCTTTTTCCTGTGCTTGACTGTCTTCATGGGGGAAAGATTTCTGCTGATATCCAGTACCCCCATGCAGAAGCACACAAGTTTTGATGACCTGCCAGATCTGCAGGGAATGGCCAAGGTTGCAGCCTCAGGCTTTGACAGCAGATGGGGACTCTGCCTTCAGCCTCACTTGCCTTAATGTTCCAGTTTTCTTGCCAATAAATCAGTCTGCTGGGCCAATGATGCTTGATCTGTGTAGATGGATGTCCTTCTGGTCTGCTGTGAGGAGATGGCTGGGGCTTTTTAGCCATAGCCCAGTGTTTCAACTGTGGCTTGCTCGGTATTCAGGGGATGTGTGTTCAGAGTTTTCCACCTGCTTATTCACACAGGACCTTGGGTGCCTGGCAATGGTCTCCAGAAGGCTGACGAGCCCTTAAGCTGTGCAAAGTCCCATGGAGAGAGGAGGAAAACAGCATCCTGCCAGGTCCTGGGAGACCAAAGGTGGGCAGTAACAGGGCTGGCTTCTTTCCTCGTCTGCTGGAGCTTGGGACACAGCATTTAGCTGTTCTCTCCTTGCCCTCCCTACAGCTGGTGTTTCTCTGTCTCACACCCTCTGCTTAATTAGTTTGTCAGGCTCAGTCATCATAGCAGGACGCTGCAAGAACACCCAGCAGAGCGTGGCTCTCAGTGCAGCTCCTCATTGTAGCTGGTCTCTGCTGTAGCACGAGTGATAGCTTAATAAACCACAGCATTGCAGACTAAAGATCTTGGCACTGCTTCCAGCTGCTTATTAAAATGAGAAAGGGGGAGAGGGAATCCAAGAAATTGGAAAGAATGAAGGTTAAAATAATTAATGGATTCACTTTTTATAGTAGACTGGGGTAAAAATGTCTAACCCCAAGATTAACACTAGATTGAAGGTTGATCTAGTGATGATATATATCTGTCTGTTAATAACTTGAACTTGGCTTTTCCTTCTGGTTCCAGACTCAAGTGTGAAAATGCAGAATTATTTCTGGTTGGCTTCAGTGCCAGTGAGTGATTTGTGGGACAATTAAAACCATGCAAAGACAGAGGAAACCTGAATCTAACCAATTAAAATTAACTCTGCATCTTGGAGCAGACTGAAAAGCTTTCTTATTTCAAGAGCTCTGATAAATTTCATTTTCCTGTCACCATCACTCTGAAACCTCACTGTGGTCATAGGTAATGAGGGCTTTTTTCTGCTTTGAATGTTGGCTCTCTGCAGAGAAGGCACCCTCTGGTTTCCTCAGGTGGTCTCTCAGAGGTTACCTGCTCTGGCACTGCCATCCAGGGAATCTGGGCTGCAGACAACCTGGAAACTGGAGAAATCTTAATTTTAGGACGTGCCTGTGAGTCACAGGCATGTGAGCCTGGCCCAGGCCATGTCCATGAGAGCCCCTAGTGAAAGTGGAGTGGCTGGATCCTTGTCCAAGGTAGGACAGGTTCTGCAGGCAGGGCAAAGGCTCTGAGCCACTGCAGAAGCACAGTTGCCTTTTGCCCCTGAGCATCATTCGTGACCATGTGCCACTCTCTGTCACACCTTCATCTCAACCTGGGGGATTCCATTTCAGGAGTAATACTAATATAATTATTTCTTTCTCTTTTTTCCCCCTCTTAATATATTATATTGAGAAGGCCTGAGTCTCATCAGCCTCCTCCCATTAAGCAATACTCTTGCAGGGCCAAGAACATTGGGTCAGGCTCTGGTAGGGCAGGCAGCCAGCTACAGATTAAAATTCACCTGGGGTTAAACCATTTTCCTTGATTGCATGCTGTCATCCACATCTCCCTGCTGACCTTCCCTGAGGCATGCTGCCTGCACTGCTATGTGGGACTCCAGGGAGGATGTCCTGAGCAATGGACTGTCTCTATTATCTGTGGAGCTCTGTGAGGGAAGGAGGCTCCCTGTCTTGTTCTTGCCTCATTTTGGATGTTTTTCCCCACTTTTTGCCCATTACCAAGGGGAAAGTATCCTTCAGAATCTGCAATATTTGTTTACAAGACTGGTTTAAATGCACAGAAGGTAAGCAACTGCCATATAGATGTTTAGATTCATAGTAAGACTGAGCAACAATGCAGTTCCAAGGCATGCAGTAAAACTGCCCTAAAATGGCATTTTCCTGAGTGCTACTTAAGCCAGACTTTGCTGAAATGATGTGACCACAGGAAGGTGCAAGGCCAGACCCAAGTTTTCCAGCCATTGATGAAGTGATGAAGTGTTGACCTCTTCATACATTTTTCTAGGATGGCCTTTTTATTATTTGTGAGTCTTCCTCCAATTTCTATTTTCTGGATATGCTACATCTGTGACAGATTCCTCCTGACCATTTCACCTTGCTTGACAGGTGGCAGAGATAAGAATGTTTTCAAGAGAGTTTGCAGTTTTTGCATGAGGTCTCTCTGTCTTCAGCAGGATTGATGGTTGATGTTATACACTGGGGGGCCTCTTACATTTTCCAAGCTGGCCCAGAACAAACTGAGCAAAGTCTGAGACTTTACCCTTTGTTGATGAGTGTTTCTCATATTCTGCCTGTGGGGATGTACTTTCATATAGTTTCTTTGGGGAAGAAGTTTGTGGTCAAGCAGCTGGAGGCCCAGCAGGACGCTCCTGTTGCCTGGATTGCACATGTAACTTCCATGGGATCCTGCCATGGTGGATTTTCTCTTCTGTAGCTTTCCTGCTGGTTCACTTAAGAGCAGCACTGAACTACTTGACAACACAATAAAATGGGGCTTCTGCATGTTAAACCAAGTGCTTTGAGTGTAAACATGTCAGCACTCTGGGTCATGCTCTCTTGTATGCTAAACAAGTTTCTTGCTTAATTGGTAGTGTTAGAACACCCTTAGCAGTGGTCTAAATACTTCTTGCATCCAAAAGAGAGACTAAAGATATTTGAAGGCTGGAGTTAAGAGGAAATAATACTGGGCTTTTGTGAGACATTGCTCTGCCAGAGGTTGTCTGATGTAAAAGGGAAATAGAGAGAAAGCATTGAGTAAAAAAAAATACATATGTTTATGCGTTTGTGTATTTCATTCTTGGTTTCTTCCAGACAGCACGATGGGGACAGGTAATCCTACATTAATAGCTTTATCTTAGACAATCTAATGTGAAGAACTTTGAAGCCAATAACAGGTCTGTAATTTTAATGCTTATGCCCAGAAACGAACACCTGAATTTACTGTTGCTGTGGCCAATACACCAGTATTTCAAAAGACATTTTCCTTTGCCTATGCCTGAGGAAAACAAGAAGCCTGGTGAGAAAGTGTTTGGGCTGGAAAAAATAGGTTTTCAAAGGATAGTAAGGCACATTCCAAGGGCAAGGGGTGACTGCAGACACTGACAGGTGAACACAACACCCGCCCATCTTTTGCAGTTGCAGATTTCTGAGAACTGAACATGATTTTTTTAGGAGATTTGGGTTTGTTTTGGTCTTTCTTGTTTTTTTCCCCATCTCTTATCAAGGTGTTTAGAGGAAAGAGATGTTGACCCCAGGATGACGGCTGTGTACCCATGGGAGGCTGGAGCAGGCACCAAAGCTGTTCTTTGATGGGGTCTATCACTACCAAGACATTTCACCTCATCTCCTTGTCTGCATCCCATGAATGTGGGGCAGGTGTTCTTTGCCTCTGAGTGGTGGTATATTTGGTGAACTAAGTCAGGTTGTGCACATATATGGGGCTCTGTTTTCTCTTGAGATTTTATGGAAGACAGGCTGACTCGAGTCCCTCAATTCATTGCCTTTGTCCTCACCTTGGTTTCTGTTTCCTCTCTCTGTCAGGAAAATGGGAGCCACTCACCCAGCGTGAGCTCTAAGGCACAGCAAAATAAAGGCAACTGGTCCCACTGCCTTGGACACCTCCCAGTATGGATGGCTTGGTTGAGCAGAACAGCGTGCTGATGCACAGTAAGATCACTGAGGCTGGGAAAAGGAATGGTTTAATTAACACAAGGAACTTAGTGGCAGAGAGCCGAGATGGTTTGGTCTCTGTGTACCCCACCCCTCAGTACCAGAGCCACAGAGTGGGCAGCCTGTCCTCTCCCAGGTGCCCAGAGAACAGTAGGAGTGACCCTGTGCAGCAGCTCCTGGACCCCAGCATGCTGCAGCAGACAGTGGAGTCTCACTACAGGCCCAACATCATTCTCTACTCTGAGAACATGCTGCGCTCGTGGGGCGAGAGCCTGGGCTCAGAGTGCTGCGAGACGACCTTCATTGAGGAGCACTCGCCCACCAAAGACAGCCTGGAGTACCCTGACAGCAAATTCATCGACCTGTCCGCGGATGACATCAAGATCCACACCCTCTCCTATGAGGTGGAGGAAGAGGAGGACTTCCAGGAACTAGAGGTCAGATGTCACTTGGGATATGTGGGGAAGGCTTGGGAGGAAGAGGGTATCTTTGAAATTAAGTGTACAACCCCCTAGAGTGAGCAGCAGGGAATCAGCTGCTTTTTGGGTCACCTGTATCACTTTCTTGTCCACTAGGACAATGAATGATTGTTCATCTTTATTTGTTGGGTAAGATCCCAGATCTGTGGATACCAATGGCAAAATTCCCACTAGCCCTAATGGAGATCAGCATTTCCCTTCTGCCTCTGAAGGGGCTCGCCAGAAACAGAAGAAGACCCATGTGCTTAAATGTGTAATATTAGGGCTGGGAGCATCTGTCTATTTTCATGGAGCCCATCTTACTCAGCAGGCCAACATCATCTCTTGCCTTCACCTGACTTGAGCAGAATGTTTTAAATTAATGGCTCAGACATAAAACGTTTCTGTCTCAGAGTTAACTCAGAAACAGAAGTTGTTGGGTTTCAAGCTTCCGTGAATTCTTGTCTTTGAAATAAATGGCATTTTTCTCAGGGAGCAAAACATTTTTTAGATCCAAATACAATGTTTTCTTCTGGAGTGCCGTGCCTCATTGATTGATCACTGTAAAATAACAGGGAAGACTGTGGAAGCAACTTCATTCTTTCTTGAATGATGCATTTTAAGAATTTTAACCAGAGGCCCAAGTCTGGCAGGGATTTGTGTTTGCCAGTGTTTGTGGGAGTGAGGGGTGAACGTAATGCTGGTGATCTGAAAACTTCCTCCACCATTGGTGGGAGACTCCTAACCTAGCAAAGACCCTCTGGCTGTCCGGAGAAAAGTCATACCTTCACACATGAATGTTCAAGCTGAGATAGGGACACTGGTCGTGCTTCTCTATTGCTGTGATTTTTGGTTAGGACCGAGACCAAACAAGCCCTAAAATTTCTGTTTTTACCTCCTGTAATACCAGTGTCTCACCCTGTGATCTGCACAGGGGAAATTCAGCAAGAGCCTGACTTCCCTTTAATTCTCTTTTCTCTCTGTATTGATAAGGTGGGAAGAGGGAAGTGTTTTTCTCAGTGCATGCCATTAATGCAGTATTCAAAGCCTCCACAGGGAGACAGAAAACTTCTCTCTGAAGCATGCGAGAGTATTAGCTCAAATCACACCCCTCCACAGAATTTCAGAATTGACTGTGGGAAGTATAATTTCCTTAATCAAAACAAAATTCCTGGTTCCTGTCTTTTTGCCCCAGTTTCTCTCATGCAGTATTGACACAAGTGACTGCAGCACACATGGTGTTATTGGCACATCTGGCCTGACATTCAGGCACCAAAAAAAAAGTCTCCCTCTCGTCAGTTCAAGTCCAGAAGACATTCTTAAGCCAACTTTCGAAGAACGAGATAAAAAAAGGCTGGGAAAATGAGCAGCATAAGGAAAAGCCTCTTCAAAATGGTACTGGAGGAACTTGATCAGCTTTTCACAGAGAACATTTGTGTCTTAAAAACCAGCTGTAGAACTTCATCCTCCCCTGATCTTAAGGGGAGAAATGAGACAGTAAATTTTGGTAACATGCTCTGACCGTGTGTGCATCCTTTTTCCTGACTCCTTCTTCTTTCTAACCTGTTACTCTGGAAACAGACTTCCTGAGGTCAAACGTTGCAATCCTTGAATGGATATAGAGTATCTGGAATTACAGATTCTCTGTCTCATTTGACCCTTCAGAGTGACACTGTGCTAACAGACACAGGTGTATGGACAACCATCTTGACCTATGTGTACCATGAGCTCAGAATAAGAAGACCTTTGCAAAGTCTTTGCAATGCACCCATGCATTGCCCTCTCCGTCAAAATTTCTCCTCCACTAGGAACAGGGGAGGAGAAAACCAGGCATGGTTTGGATAAGGACCTGGTTAGCTGGAAACGCTTGCTTTGCTGGAAGCCTCTGCTTTGAGATTAGGGTCTGTCTTCATTGCTCCTTTCCCTGACCAACCCTGTGCAGCCCTGATTTTCACACTCCTCAATGAATTTTTCTATGTTCCCAAGGGACCAACCTGCTGAGCAGCTGTTTTCAGCAAGAAGTAGCTCAGCATGGCAAGTAGCTTCCATTCCAGGAAGGTCCAAATTCTGCAGATGCAGCTGGTCATGCAGGAGAGGAGAGATTAATTTGACAGCACCAGACCAGAAAAAAATGTATCTGCTGTATTGTGCTCTTCTGGTTCACAGAAGCTGGTAGGCAGAGGCTGATTTGTAGGGATTTTTACTAACAGTGTTTCTCAGGTCCTAGTGGAGTGTTGTTCAGTCTGCCTAAGAAAATCATAATTGTCTGGAGGGAAAAACATCTCAGAAACAGCTCTCATTAGCATATAGAACCCCCTTTGCTCCAGCAATTACCAGGCTTGAAAACAGAAGGCTGCACATTCTGTCAGGGCTTTAAACTTCTCTCTTCCGTATCCAACCCTGAAATCAAATTATTACCTATTTAGGTATCCCTGGTAAAATTTATAAATATCTTATGAGTTCTTTACGCCACAGCTAATAGACAGACAACTTGTCAAATGTGGCAGCAGTGAAATATGAAATGAGGTACAAGATTAAATACCCTCCCGTTAGATTTCATGTGCCATCTTTTATCCAAAAATAGCATTTGTCATATTATACGCCTGCTAGTTTCCCTCCTAGCCACTAGGTAGATTGCTTATTTAGAGACAATCAAACTATTCATGGCAGCAAATTAAATTATTCATATACGTCGCATAAAAGAATACCTTGGAGCTCTCTCTTAAAACCCTCTTACTTTTTCTCAGCATCCAGCAATGTCTGAAACAATCTCTAAATGCAAAATAAATATAATGTTTTGGGAATGAAGGAAGAAAAGAAATGTAATGCTTTCAAAGTATATATTTTTTCTTTTTTTTCCCATTGAAAGTGGGAAAATTTTTCAAGAAAGTGCTGGATTCTGTTGTGAAAATTCATCCTTTGGACCTGAGCATGAAACTGTAGAGATAGAATATGAATACTGTACCATCCAACCACTCTTTTCAACATACCCAAGCACTTCCTGGCACATTTTTTCCACAATATGAAGAGAAGACCCTGAGGAGATTTATGCCCTTCAAGCCCCATGATATCACGCATGCTTTCTGTCAATGCTTCCAACCTCTGGTCCTGCACTGTGCTGTGTCCTCAGCCTTCCCTGGCTGTAGGTGTCCAGAAAGCATGTTTGAGCACCCCTGGGGGCCTGAGTATGGCAGAGTTCCCTTTTCAGAGAGCTCTGCAACATGGGCAAAGACAGGGTCTTGCAGCCTTGTTTTACTGAGGAATTCACTGGCCATCATAGCTCTCCTCTGAACTGTGTGTACAGTATTTTCTCTGTTCTGCACTTGGGCAATGGAGTAAAACAGTGCCATAAATACCTTGCCCAAGCTCATCTAGGGCTGTGTTGAGAATATGGGAATGTAATTTTCAGTGATTTTGTCCCATGGCATATGCTCAGAAGAGCACGGTGTGCTGTCAGAGGTGTGGTGCCCAGGTAGGAGCTCCTAAGAGGTGTGGCACTCAGGTATGCAGTCCTTAGTCCTTAGTCCTTAGTCCTTAGGCACTTAGTCAGCCTACCCATAGGACACACTTTATATCTCTGAGTTCCTTCAAAGGCACATTATTAACAGATTACAAGAGTGATTACACTTTGCATTTGACATGTTTTTCTCCTTTGAAGGAGAAGCCACTCAAATCTGGAGATATTGAGCCCTGCCAAGGGATATTAACCTCTATTAGCCAGGTCCAGGGCTCAAGGAAGAAGAATAGACTTGGGAAACTGTATCCAGAAGTTTTTGCATGTTGTGTTTTGATGTTGCAAAGTTACATGTGAAAAGTTTTCCAAGCAAGGAGAGACCTCTGTGAGCCCATTCTGCAAGGCTGGCTGCCTGACTGACAGGGCAATTTTTAGACTGGGGGTTGGGGAAACAAGAGGAGCTGCAGCAGGTCAGTGTTAGGGGATTATGGATCTTTTAAATGTCTTTAGTACTGAAAAGGAATCAACTGCAAAACTCAAAGTTGTGAAAAGAAATAAATAGACAGGAAAAATTAAATGAATAAGAGGCTTTAGAGACATCACCTTTTAAGAAATTATCAGCAAGATGCCACACAGGCATGAGTGAGTGTGTGGAGGCAGAGCAGTGATAAACTACATCCTTTGGTGGAAGAGTCCCCATCCAACTGCTGCCTTCAGCATCTGCTGCATGGAGGTGAACTTCAAACACTTGCAGGAGAGCAGAAGGATGCAGAGTGCGGGTCAGAACAGGTCATCATGTTTAACTACATTACTGGAACAGGCATTGTGTGGAGGGAAACAGAGCACATATTAACTTGGAGCAGCATTGTGTTGGTCTTTGTCAAACCAGACCACTGGACCATCTGGATTTGAAGGCAGATCCCACAGGGCCATGTGAGGAATTAGTTTTGCATGCAGTGTGTGCATGTTGCTGAATTGGTTGCTTTGAAGGAAAAAGGAAAAGAGCTGTTTCCTGAATATCCATCAGAGGTTGCTGGCAGCTGTAGTTCAGAGCAAATCTTGTCTGACATCTCTGGTGTGCTTGGCAGGCTGTCTGCACAGCAGTTGTAATGTCTCGGTTGAGGTAAAGCACATAGCTTTTAGGGGTAGCCAGCCTTCATTTAAGAAAAGGTTTTTTTTTAAATAGAAAACTCATTACAACTGCAGAAAAGTGTTCATCACTGTCTCTGTTAAAAATATGCACTTGATGTCTGCTCTTCCTCTATTCTTGTTTCAGTCACTTCAGCTTTTCTACAGAATGAAAGAGCTGTCTCTGATCAGAATTTGTCTACTCAGGCAGTTACAGGCTATGATGAAACTGCATCTTAAATGCATCTTATGAGTGGAGTTGGCTTCTCTTCTTTCTTCCTGTGTGGATGTTTTAAGGCATTCTGCCTTAAAATGCCTGATTTCTCCAGCAGACTTGGGAAATGGTGCCCAAGAACGGACGGGAAGGGAAGGAAGGGAAGGGAAGGAAGGGGGAAGGGAAGGAAGGGAAGGAAGGGAAGGGAAGGGAAGGAAAGGAAGGGAAGGGAAGGGAAGGAAGGGAAGGGAAGGGGAAGGGAAGGAAGGGAAGGGAAGGGAAGGGAAGGGGAAGGGAAGGGAAGGAAGGGAAGGGAAGGGAAGGAAGGAAGGGAAGGGAAGGGAAGGGAAGGGAAGGGAAGGGAAGGGAAGGGAAGGGAAGGGAAGGGAAGGGAAGGGAAGGGAAGGGAAGGGAAGGGAAGGGAAGGGAAGGGAAGGGAAGGGAAGGGAAGGGAAGGGAAGGGAAGGGAAGGGAAGGGAAGGGAAGGGAAGGGAAGGGAAGGGAAGGGAAGGGAACCCTAACTGACGAATATTATTCTGACTTCTCAACAACACTAATATCCAGCTTCTTCAGTGTCAGGGTGCAGCTCTTGCAGATCCAGGAATAAGTGAAGACAGAGACCTATGTAGGCAAATTATTAACTATCCCAATGTCAGGGGGGGTTATGAATAGAGAAGATTTCTTAGTAAGCTATGAGTCAGGTGTCCTGTCGTAAGAGAGAATGTTAGGAAGGAAGGTTTGCTTGGAGAAAGGAGTGTTAAGCTGGAAGACTTAACAAGTACCATTTGCTCATGGATTTATTTCTGTGATTTTTCATTGTTTTTTCACCTTTCTGGTTCATAATTGGTCTGCATGGTCAGGACTTTATGATTATAATTATTCTCTCACCCTTGGTAACTCATAGGCAGACTCATCTTGGTCTTTGGGAGGAAGCACCACTGATAATTTTGTGGTTCAGCACATGATCGAAGTTACTTGAGGAATCTCTTCCCCATTTAGTCTTTATGTGAAAGAAAAAGCAATTTGAAATATCAGAGTGGTGGTCTCCATAGATACCTATGCCAGCATGGAACCCAGCCAAAAACCTGAAAATCAAAAGCATTTTTTGATTTTGTATCTCACCTGTTCAGGTGAGTGCAAAATTTCAAGGGGTGGTTTGAGCAATATTGTGGATTTTCTCCCTCTCCTTCTCCCCCTTTATTTTTGAAAGGAAATATTCACCCTGGTTCATCTGACTAGAGAGCCCCTTCCTTTCATGGGCCCTTTTCTGCTCCCTGGAATGATATCTTTACATTTGTCTTTTCTTGCTTTCAAGCTTATGCAGCAGTGATGGAATCTGATCCAGTGTGTGAGGAAGAGGAGACCTGCTGCCCACTGCTGTGATGGAGTGGGAGAAATGGGGCAATGATCAGGGAACTGGCTCATGGCAGAGGAAAAGCAATAATGTCATTAACCAGCACACCTGAGTTTCTCTCTTTTGCTGTTCCAGAGTGATTACTCAAGTGACACTGAGAGTGAAGACAACTTCCTGATGATGCCACCAAGGGATCATCTTGGCCTCACTGTGTTCTCCATGCTCTGCTGCTTCTGGCCACTGGGAATTGCTGCCTTTTACCTGTCCCATGAGGTAATAAAATATCTCTTGCCAGACATTCTTGAGGACAGTGGTAGGTAGTTCAAGGGGATGGCATCTTACCCACTTGAATATGCCTCTGTGGTAGTGGTAGCTGCCTTATGAGATACTTTGCTGGGGGAGGCATCTACAAAATATTTTAGCTTTTAGTTGGCAATCGTCATGTTCCATGTCAGGTTATATATTCAGATTCCTCTGTGGACACAGCTTTTGAATAGAAAACACCCCTGATAGCTCAAATGCTTGGTTTTCCCATTGGGAAAACAGATCTACTTCCCAAGCTGATAATTTAGAATATCCTTCCAGGAGTAGAAAAAAAAAATTCTGTTCTGCAGATGTGCATTTGCTTTCCAGAAACCATTTCCTTTCCCATGGAAAAAATTGCTCAGTCAGTTCTTCCTTTCAAATTTTAATATGCAAATGTCTTTTTACCAAAGAAGTGACTGTGTTTTGGTTTGTTTCCTTCATGAGACAGTCTTAACATTGCTTAACTTGCAATCACCTCGTGCCCATCATTTGTTTCGACAAGTGTATCTTCATAAGTGTCTGCAGTGTAATTACTGAGTTTCCCAGCATGGCAGATAATGTGAGGTGACATAGAAGGCGTCACACTGGCAGCCTCATCAGTGACTGCCAGGAAACATTTGATTATATTTCTCTCTAGTGCCTATTGCAAACTACAGTCTGCTCCACAGCACCCTTCACATTCACCCTCTCAGCTGTCTTTCTAATCTGCCTGCACTAAACATCTACCAGCCCTGCTGATTTGTCAAACCAGAAAATGCTCTTCAGAGCTGAAGAATCCTACTCTTCAAGAGACAAAAAAACAAACCCAAAAGAGCCAGAGAACTGCTTTAACAGTCTGTCTTTGAGCTGGGAAGACTCTAAGACTAATCATAAATTAGTGTTTGTCCAGTGCAAAATAACAAGTTTTGATTGTTCAAGTTCTGGTTGTTTGTGAGATAGTTTTATCTGAGCAAAGAAAGCACTGTCCAATAAATACAAAAATCCCCAACGTAATTAATACTAAAAAGCAGTATGGCTGAGAAGCTAAATGTGCTGAGAACCAGGGCATCCAGCTGTGAACAGATCCCAGGGGCCAGCATGACTCTGTAGGAACCTCTGACTTCCATGGGAGAATACAGAAGGTGGAAGAGGCATGAATACAGGGAAAAATTTTGGTACTATGCTGAAGGATTTTGGCATTTGAAAACAAAAACCTGGGTGTTTTTCGGTTTAGTATAATGATGAAGAATAGCTGAATGTGACTGCCTAAATTCAATTTTCGAATCTATTGTAGAAAGCTGGTCCAGCTTGTTCCAGCCCAGGAGAGACTCATCTCTCTGTCCTCCCCCTGAGTTCCCAGGAGCTCCTTTCTCTTGCTGCCTTCCCATTTAGGTCCATCATAGCCCGAGAAAACGTGGAAAAGGTGGTTCTTCTGCAAAACCCCACATCCAACAAACTGGCATTTTCTGGGGGAAAAATGAAACCAACATTAAGACCAAACCTCCTGTGGCTGAGAACTTGCTGAGATAGTTGGTAAAAACCAACAAAACCCTGCACACTGCTGAGCTAAAATTGACTGTGATATCAACTCATACTTTGACCCATAAACTGTATATGTAATTTCTATTTATACAGGTCATTCAACTTAAACTCTGTGATAACATTTGAGATCACTTGTTAATTCAAAAGAACAGTTTAACATTCGCCCTTCTTTATAAAAAACCAGAAGTATATCTAAAGATCAACTGTTGGTACTCATGATCAAACCTCTTTTTTTTCAGTTGCTTGAGCTTTTGAGTCTCCTGAGCAGTTCTACCAAAAAGGCCACCTGGGAATAAATTGTAACATGTAGGAAATTCAGAGATGGGGGATGGATTCTTTGATGCAGTATACAGCACTGGCAGTGAATTTTGTTTTAAAAATCTGGTCTGCTCTAGGTATGGGATGCATTTGAAATTGGAGCCTTTGCTTGCAGAAGGTGTATCTGGTGCAGCTCATTCCAAAGGCATAGGTGCTGTGTTTATTCCTGCATCACCTGCCAGCACATCAATGACGCATTTTCCTGTGTCATGCTGCAAAACAATTACACAAGGTTGCATGCTGTGAGACAGCAGAGGTGCTCTTTACCAGCAGAATAATTGAATTTTGGGGCGTTTGTGCTCTGTGAAAGCCAAGTTTTTCCTGCAGGTGATGTTTCTGTTCTGTGTGGGACTTGTTTTCTCCACCAAGGCTCTTGCCAATGTGCTGCTGATTTGGGGCATCTTGTATCAATGGGTGCAGCTGTGCAGGTTCTGCCTCTGTGGTGGGAATGAAGATGTACATCCACAGGTGAGCCAGCTGCGAGGAGAAGTAGATTCAGAAAGGCCCTTTATGAAAGCCAACATTTTTTTTTTTTCCATTGGGATATCCAGTTTTCCAAGCAGGATGTCACCTGATGATCTTATCCCAAGCAATGCTAAGACTTGTTACTTTTCATCCTCCCTCAGAAAAACACAGAGCTTAGAGGCCATCACTGTGCTGTCTGCTTGTTCAGTTATTTCCTTCTGGTTTTATTTGTGTTTTCCTTCCCACAAGAGACTTGCCCCCACTTCCTGTAGCTGCCCAGTCCTGTGCTCCTCTGAGCTCCATTCCTGGGATGGAGCCCTGTGTCCTGTCTCTCACATTTGCTTCTCCAGAATGAGGCATGTGAGTTTTTAGGCTTGCCATTCTTTTGATTGTCTCATTAGTCAACAGCTGAAGGGCTCAATCAAAGGAGTTTTTCTGCATTTTGCAAGGAAACTTTCGGAAAGAGGAAAGTAAATTATGTCTTTCACTATAAACACTTCCCCACAGTGTGTGATAAAAAAACCCACCTCATTATGTTTTTCTTTTTCATAACTCTCCACCCTCTTGAGTCTTGGAAGTTCCTCAGTTTTTATTTCCAAAGATATTTTTAGCATTGTAGATTGTAGGCAAGTGTGAAGCCTCATAAATAAAAAAATAACTTTAAAAATATATCTTTTTTGTCTTGTCTAGTTTACCATTGAACTTGTCAGATGATTTCTCAGGGGCTGTCAGGCTTTCTGCTTGGACTGGGGGATGGTGGTAACAATCTGGAAAGGTTTTTTTGCACGAATCCTCTTTTTCTCCCTGCTTTTATTTTTAGGAAAGAGAGCAATACCATGTCACACATTACCCTCCCTACTGTAAACAGAAATTCATGATGAGCCTTTGATGGTATGAATGAGCTTCACTTTCTGCCTGCTCCCTTACAGGCAGAAACAGGAATGTGCAGAACACCTCCACCCAATTCCCATTGTCAGCAAAATTGATCCACAAACACCAGAGGTTTATGTCCAAAAAGGAGACAGAGGAGTCCTTTTTGCTTTATTCGAATAAAGGGAGAGGCCATGGGGCATTCCCCTGGGATCTCTCAAATTTTTGGAGGACGCAGCCTCCTTTTCATACTGATTTCCTGGCTGTATTTCCCTCTCTCTTTCCCACTGGCTGAGGTACTTGAGAGATACAGACTTCCCGGAACACCTGATACCTGAGATTCCCCTCTAATGTACAACCCTCCCTTTTAATTTTTAATTTTTACAGAATTCATAGTTCTGGGGAGAAGAAGGAAAGAATGTTCTTGTTCCCACTGGAAGGTAGCAAACAATATGAATTCTAGCTTTTATCTGAGTTTCAGTGCTCAGCATACATTTATGGATTTCACTGTCCTTGCTTTTCTGGCATAAGGTTTTAACATCCAGCTTCAAAAGAAGAGGACAGAGAAATAACAGGTGTTATCTGCTTTTTATTCTTCAGAAAGGTGGCTCATAGTCCCCCTATGAACAGGGAAAACAATAAAACAGTACAGCAGTATGGTGTGCCACACTCCACCAGACTGGCTGGTGATCCCCACTCTTATCCATCTACCCCACTTTTTTTTCCTCTCTGTCCCACTTTAGTCCATAAAAAAAAATGAATATGGTCTATTATACAGAGCTTGACACACAGCCAGGAGCATGTGCTTGTACAAGGAATGCAGCAACCTCTTATATCAAAGAAGAAAAGGCTAAAGAAAAACAAAAAATGTGGTATTTTTCTTTACTTGGCAGCAAAATGCCAAGTTCTATACTAGCAGGATATGCTGGTCAGCAAAGCTGAAGCAATGCTAGCAAAGCAGACAGGAGGCTTTTGCATCGTTCAAGAGATTTTTCAACAGTCCATTATTTCTTGGTCCAAGTAATGCTTGGACAAAGGAACTGTCCAAAGATGATGAGCTTTAATGGAAATTAAAGGCCTTTGTTTTGCTGTCTTGGACCAGATACCAAGTCACACAATTCTTTAGCGTAAGCAGGGCTGTTGCTTTGAGTCACACAAATTGGATAAAGGGCATGGGGTGTGTTCTAGGGCTGTCCAGCCCAGTCTCTGCTGACTGTCACACAAAGGTTTGAGCTCTCTGCGTTGCTCAGCCTGAAAGCAAATCCCTGAGTTCTTTGTCCAGCTCTTTGCATGTGAGCACAGGCACCCCCAGGTGCCCTTTTACCCTTCTGAACTGTTGTAGCTTTTCTACTGCAAAAGGTGATTGGCAAAACAATTAAACCCGTTTGTGCTAGGTCTGAGTGAAAAGAGGTTAAAATGAGTTCCTCCTCACTGGGAGCTGCAAAGGTCTTTTGTGGCAGAAGTTGTCCTAGAAGAATTCTATGCCGCTGTCCTGCTGAGATGGCACAGTGCTGATGGTGTGGCCACTGTACTTACATGAGAGCCCTGGTCCTGGGCAGTCACCAGGCCATGGACTTCTTGCAGATCACAGCTGGCTGCTGGCCCACACTCCTCTCCTTATTCCCATCAGGCAGATGAGACAGATTTGCCAGGCAGAGGGGAATAAAACAGCAAGGCTTCTGTTCCCAGCCATGACACAGAGAGAAGCTGCCTGCTGAACGAGCCAGCTACATATGTCACTGTGTTGACAGTGCTGGCTTTCCTGTGTTTGGAAAAGCAGCTCAGGAATAGATGACCCTGGCCCCTGATTAGGGGCATTTGGGTGACATCCTTTGCCTCTGCAAAAAGCCTGTGGTGGGGTTTAATACATTCAAGAAGTTTGTAACTCCAGGTCCTTTGGGAGACCAGAGGAAAGCTTTATCCTAGATGGTAAAGGAGGATCTCTTCCCCCAGGCAATTCCACAGACAAAGACAGGGGCTCTGAAGTGGAGCTGGTGAATTACCAGCATCTCCAATTCTCATCTTTCCAAGTGGGAGCTGGCTGCCAGCCAGTGCTTTGCATGTGCATGGACATTACTCCTGCCAACTTTTCCCTTTGGGTAGATCTCTCCGGAGAAGTGTTTGTCAAGAAAATGACACAAGAAAGTGACCATTTAGAGTGTGTTGTGTACCAGCAGAGACTGTGCATCCTGGCTGAGGTCATGGGCCAGGGAACTTTATAATTATCTTGTATAATTTCCTCTTCATTCCTCTTTGTCCTTTTGATCTTGTAGTTTTATTTCCAAGTCACGAAGTACAGCTACAAAAAGGAATTAAATTAATGAATGACCTGATTGCTTTAGCCCTTAAGCTAATTTTAAATAATTGAAAAAGTAGCTGGCAAATAACATTCCCTGGAGAGTTTAATTCATTATGCAGGTGTTTAATTACAAGGAAGTTTTGAGACAGGAGAGAGACCAACTTAAATTATTAGAGGAGATGAGGGATCTTTTTTTTATTATTTTCAAGAGCATCCTGCACAATAGCAAGTATTGTGCATGAATATTTCTTTGTTAGTTATTTATGTCTCATGCATTTTGCTAAGCCAGATACAGCCCTAGAGACATGTCAATACAGTCAATATACTGCAAGGGTATAAAATATCCTGATGCCAGGAAGGCACCCTCTTCATCCTGCTGTTACTTTTTGCTGCTTTGTGATTGACTTGTTATGTCACAGTTTTATGAGAATGTGAGGATTGTTTCAGTCCACAGTTGCCACTAAGCTGGAAGGCCTGGAGTATTCACAAATTCACTCAGAGGCCTGTCTGGTGGAGTCATCTGAAGGGCAGGGCAAGAAGTATTCCACAGGAGTTTATCAAGGGTTCAGTCTCCCTGACATTTATATGCAGTTCTGACTAAGTTTAAGGAAGTTTTTAGTTTTAGGCAGAGGGGTTTTAGTGTTTTGCCTTCTCATTTTTTTGTAAATTTGGAGAGCAGGGATGTTGTTAGCCAGATTATGGAAATGGACTTGGGGCTTTTGTTAGTAATCCTCACTTAGCTAAATACTTCAATTTTTTTGCATCTGCAAAGGTAGATTTTCCAGGAAGAATTATATTTCAGGAGAGGAAACAGAAGGAGCATGTTCACCATCTGAGGGAAGAAACTGGGCACATTATTTTGCACGTCCCAGTGTCTGCCCTGCTGAAAGAGGCATGAGGAGAAAAAAGAAGCAACTTTTTTGCAGATCTAGGAATGGAACATGGTCCCTTTCTTCTGGCCATCTCAATGTCTCTTTCCATTGTCAGGAAGGCCAAAAAGTTTTGGATGCTTTGTGATGTGCTGAAGGTCTTCACATGTAAGGTGATGAATGATTTGCATTGAACTCTGCTATGGCAAGGAGAACAGTGTGTTCATCTAGAACAGTTAATTGGGTGATGTTTATAGAATAGATCTTTCTTTCATCTCATGCTGTGGCAGCACCCTTTAAAAAACAAGATTAGTGAAAGGAAGTCCTCTCACTTGAAGTTTAATGTATGCAGCAGTAAATGGATGAGTGTGTTTTCAAGGCTTAAGTTAATATTTTATCAGTCTGCAGCATACACAGAGTTTTTATATTCTTATCGAAGATTAACATCGTGTACCAGAGACTCAGGGCTGTATTTTAATCTTGAATATACAGCTTGCTATCTCTCTGCATCTCTTTTGGTGAGGGCTTCTGAATTACTACTTTTTTTTGAATGCACAGCAAAGGAAAGTGATCACTTCTGATTTCAATCTACACATCTCTTTCAAATAGGCTGCAGAGTATCTCTCTGAAGATTTGAGTCTAGTGAGCTAGGCACCCAAAGATGCCTCCCACACAGTGGTAATTCTTCATTGAATTGACTGATTTCCCAGCAGTAGGAAAGAGATAAAGTTTTTATATATTTATTTTGGGACAAACTACAAGAACCAGCTAAAAAGAAATGGGCTAGGATCTGCCTGCATTTGTGCAGTTTGCATCTCAAACATTCAAATATACCTATCAAGACATTTTTGTCACGTTGGTAATAAAATTACTTGTTACCAGATCTTGGTAATAAAACCTGTCTAGAATTTTATCTGCTTGGGCTGAAAAAAACAACAGCTTTTTCGTATTGGAAAAACCTTCCCCCATGTCAGTTTGGTATTAAATACACTCATTATGGGTTGTGATGAACAAGAAGTTATCAATGAGATTTCCACATGTTGCATTATTGCCATTTCTTCCATTATTTCCAAGTCGTGTGGAAGAGTCAGGGTTGCTCCTGCCAATCCACACGTTTGTCTGCAGGAGGACTCAGCTTCCTCCAAGAGGATGGGCAAGACCAGAGGCAAAAGAAGAGGTCTTACAGCATCCTCTGGGAAAGATGGGCTTGGCAGTCTCTGCTTAACCCCATTGTTCATCCTCCTATCATCATGAAATCCAGGAGGAAGGATGCAATTCTATCCAGATGTTACCCACATTTCCCATTCCCAGTGGTTGGTGGCCAGTGGATGTTTCTGTCTGTCCCAAAATTATGATGTGGCTCAACATGAGGGACCTTTACTTACAACTACTGTCTTTACCAAGAGGGGTAGAAATGTAGTGGTAGGAGCCAGAAAGGCAATTTTTCTTCCCAGTTCTGTTCACAGAGCCTTTATATCTTGGATTTGGACTTTTTGTGGCTCATTCATCTGATGGGAAATCTGTAGAAGGAATTGTGGAGAATTCATTTTCCACAGATCCAAACCAGATAGCTTCTCATAGTACTTCCCTTTGCTGTGACAAGGATGTGCTGCAAAAGCTGTCAGTGGTCCTTGGGCTGATAGTGGCAGAGAGCACATTCCAAATCCTCACAGGTGTGATAACCCATGAAGTGGGATTTGGAGTCCCAGAGACACGTGGTTCTCTATACTAATTTAAGTAGTAAAATAGTAACTGTCCTAGCCTGAGATTTCTAAATTTAATTCAAGACACCATACTCAGTCACGGTTCCAAAAGTCTCAAGGAGGACACTCGTCCTCATTCCTTAACCTTGTCGCACAGATGGCATTGTTCTGAGCAGGTTTCTACAGGCTGTAAGTCATTAAGTAATTAATTAGGAGCCCTGGTTTACACAGATGCTATTGTGAAGCAAGAACTTCTGTGACCTCATGGGACTTTGTCACAGTGTTCGTCCCAAGACTGCCCAAATTATCTGTGCTAAAGATTCAGTGTGTTCCTCCAATCTCAGTTTGACTGACCTGAGCATCACCTGGGCCTTTCCTGATGTGTCCTCAAGGATGTCACACATATTTGAAAGATTCATTTTAGACCACCTTGTCCTGTGACATTCAGTGTCTCTCTCTGTGTAGTTGAGAGCACAAATTTCTTGTTTCCCAGCACATTCAGTTTCCCCCACAGTCAAAATCCATATTTAAATCTCAAGGGCATTGTCTCTTATTTTTCCCTATCTGGCTTTGTTCTGTGGAAACTTTAACAATTTTTCCTCAATCAACCTTGTTTCAAAGCTTCAGATATTGTGATTCTAATTGTATCAAGATCATTCTTCCTAGAAATTTGTGAACTGAGGATCAATGGTAAAATATAGAAATACGACAGTTTGTAAATTCTGGCAAGGTGAGTTTCTGTTTATTATTTTCACAACATGCATAGCAGAATCATGGAGTCTGTTTTAGGAGAAGAGAGAGGAGAAAAATCAAGAGTGGAAAAAGGAGAGACCTGCAGGGAGGGGGCTTGAACCTTGTTCCTGCAACCCTCCCAACCAGCTTAAGGCCCCCCTTGGTGAATCCTGGAAAACTGTGTCACTGTGAGTTTACCATGTGTCAAGGAAAATCCTGACTTGTGGCAGTAAAAAGAAACAAGCCAGAGACAGACAGCAGTACTCTAAAAGGCATAAACAGCTATGGCCAGGGAATTTCACCAGGAATCTCTTCAGCCAACCCAGATGGAAGGGATGCTCAGTTAAGCAGTCAGAACAAGAATTGCTGCTAAAGGCTGCAGTTAAGTATTTTGGTTGGTGTTTGGATGTAGCCATGGTGGAGATATTGCTGATCTGTTTTTTGATGATAGAAGTTCTATATGTGGCTCAAACACCACATTGTTCGGCTTTGCATATGTAGGAAAAAGCCTCTCACTTTTCTCCAGTGAATTGATTTAAGAGAGAGGGGACATGTATTTAGCAGAAGTAAAGTAAAGGGGTTTTTTGTTAATAATAAATGGCTGAGCTTAATTTAATTTACTACTAATTCCAAAGATAGGAAATAGTACCATGATGTCATGTCTTTTTAGCTTCATTCAAATGTTTCATCCCCTCTTTTTCTGCCTGAAATGACTCATGAAATCATAGACACTGCACATGGCAAGGACTTATAAGTTCATCTTGTCCATCTGTCTGTCACCACTGTGTTCTCATTCAGAATGGTAGACAGAGAAACTGTATTGGACACAGACACAGTGTCCTCTTAAAAGAGTGGGGAATACTAAAAAATTATTTACTCATTTTTGTACATGATCCTGGGTGTGAAAGCAGAGTCCATGAAGTCAATGTGAATGAATTCAATGCCATGTAGCACCAAGTGAGGCTTATATTACTTCTCACAACTGCTTTGTCATGTGTTGTTTTGCTGAATTCCCTTTACATTTAGTGGGTTGCTTTTCAGAGCTGATGGCTCTCATGAGTCACTGTGAACAATAAAGCCCCTAGAGCATCCGTGATGGGTGACATCTATGACTGGGGACATTAGGTTGAAGGGTAAAAAAACACATTTGCTGGAAATAAAGGTAATCTGCTGGAAATTCAGAGCATAAAAGGCAGGCCTTAGAACAAAAGCTGGTGGAAGAGAAGGGGTCTGTCACATCAGTGACTTCTCAGGAGCTGCAGTCACATACAAGCCAGCCATCCTCTCTGCCTCTCCTTACACAGTCATTACTGCTGTGATGTCTCTGCTGCTGCTGCTGACTGAAAACCCTGCTGCTGCTGGACAGCTACTTTTTCAGCTTGTTTTATGGCACATGTGCTCTCTAACGTCATGAGAACCCACAGGAAATCGTTATGCACAAGGCAGCATGTGAACACCCAATCCATCTCTGATGACATGTGCCTGCTTAGGTCCCAGGAACACTTTCACTGTGGCCTCAGCAGCTTGTGGGCATGGGCTAATCCTTCTCTCTGGAGCAGAAGGGACTGGGACAGCTGCTCCCCCTCCACATGGATTCTCTGACTTCCCTGATTAGCTGTTTGTGACAGGGATCTCTGGGAGAGCTCGCTGCCTCTGAGCCCCAGTAAGGAAGGATCATTAGGCTGCAGCCTGTCTGCCTGAGGAAAATATCTCTATACCTACCAGCAAAGGATAGCTATATCAACACCCAGCTGGACTCCATCCATTAAGATGGCTCTCAGGAGACAAATGTCTCTTGACATGAAATATTGTGCCACTGATCATTTCAGCTGCCAGGGCTTCTCATTAGTTCACACAACAGGTTTTCTTTTTCCTAGTGAAATATCCTCAAACAGTGTCTTTCACAGACATTGAATATGCTTCCTTGAGTGTCAGGATATATGTGGAAGAGGCATTTTTGTACAGTCAGGAGCTGGGATCTCATTTCTTGTGCAAAATCCCAACTAGTCTTGGGATCTTAAACCCATTTTGTCATGGTGTCATAAAATTTCTTGAGTAAGTCTCCTTAAATTTGGAATATATTGGTCTTGTATTGGGAATGCCTGGTACCCTCGGTGGCTTCCACTAGCTGTGCCTCTTCTTCATTCTTTGCTTGTCTCTGCAATCAGAGAGATGACACCAAAAGCAATAATGTCCCTCCCTCCCCTCCCCTCAGGGAGCCCCACCAGGGCTGATGGTGTTGGATCACCATGAGGGAATATTACATGGCCTTATATTTGTGATTTATACAGACTGCACTGTATGGGTTTACAGCCTAATTTGTGCACTCGTTGCTCTGCTGGGAGCTGTAAAGAAGAAAATCATGTAATAAAAAGCCTTCTGGTCCTGACGTAAAATACAGCACAATACATCTCTGCCTGTGCTATCTCTTCCTTCTTTCTTTTGCCTACACTTCTATTATATGACACAGTTACCAGGATCATTAAATTCAATGTCTGAAAGGGCAGCTACGGCTCCTCGATGCTGCAAGAGCAGAGCAGGGGAAAGGCTGGAGAAGAGCTGAACAGGGAGAAATTCAGAAATGCTCTCCAAGCATGGGAAAGACAGGAAGTATTTATATTCTTCTCCACACATACTTCAGGAGGTGTGAAACACATCAGTCCAGTGAGATGGGTTTAATATCAGAAAAAGCTTTCTAGAGGTAAAGGAGGTGAAATGAAATATCACTTCATCTGGGCAGAGATGGGCAAAAGGTTTAGATGAACACCCAGGAATGGCTTTGCAGCTTTTACAGACACAGATGAAGATGTCTACAAGCTTCTAATTACTTTTCCTTATGCCTGTTTGCTACACACCAGAACTGATTTATTAACATGCCTTTTCCCTGTGACTAATTTCCGTGGGGGAAAAAAAGGCATAATAATTTTTAATTTCACACAGCAGTAATCAATCTTCTTCTTAAATTAGTTTACTGGCTACTTTGATATCTGATGCATTTGCAGTCTTTTCCCAATGATCTTATTTACAGATCTTGGGGTTGGTGAGTACTGTCCTGTCTGTGTTCTCCTAGCCAACTTTATTAGAAAACATAATGCCAACATTCTGTCAAGGCACAGAGGCAGGTGAGTAGGCCTGCCTTTGTGACTTGAAAAGTAGCTCGTTTTTTCAAAGAGCAGAAAAGTATTGGCAGCAAATACCTTGAGCCTCTTTTCTCCCACCATTTATTCCTCCTTCGAAAGGAATAAAAAACTCAACAACTCATTTTTCAACCTAAAAAGTCTTTCCAGACTTCAAAAATCTTAGGATCAAATTCCAGTTCTGACATTTCTATGCTGTTTTATAAAGAAATGGGAAAGAGGTGGGACTGGTGATTAGAAATCACTTTGCAGCTCTGGAAAACTTGCATTATGAGATAAGAGGTCTCCATTTCCCATAAATGGGTGCATTTAAAGCTCTAGGATTTAATTTTCTACTTAAGGTCTATACTTTGTTTCTGAGTAATGGGACAGATCAAGACTCCAGACTGGTTCCTTCTGAATTATTCTTGATATCCATGAAACATTGTATGCTTTCTTTGCTTTCAGGTATAATGTCCATTTTGTATGATTTCTCACTTCTTCACACAACTTTTGTGTCCTTCAGCTGGTGAAGTCACATGAGATCTCTGTCACAACAATTTGTATTGTGTTTGCGTTCACTTGGTCTGATGTCATGTTTATAATATTTTGGTGAGTTTCCTAGATGGTGACCCTACTGCTTTTTAGGATTGCAGAGATCAAGTCTGTCCATTTTTAGACTGATATTTAGTTATTTTGTGCTTTATTTTATTAACCCCCCTATACTCTGAAAACAATCAGTAGTCTCCTCCAGCAGGAAGAAGACTTTAAGGTGTTTCTTAGTATTCAATAAATCTTAAGTGAATGTATAATAATAGTTAAAAATTCATTCTAAGAGGCTGTGTTGATACATTTCCTGCCATCAAAAAGGGTTTGACAGCTGGTCCAAAAGCAGAATGTTTCCTTTTTTTCCCCCCTCCCTGCAGAAAAAAAGAACTCAAACGCAGCAAACAACACCTCAGTGAGAACACACTATTCAAAGAAAAATTAAAGGAAACTCAAGTTTGCAGCTAAAAGACTCCATGTCTCCATGTGGAATTGCTACCCTGGTTTTCATTTGTGTTCTTTAGTGGTGGTAGGAGTCCCTGCAGGAGTATCCTGGAGCTTCCTGGCCATGGAGAATCCTGGTGGAGCTGCCTTTGAGCCATAGTACAGCAGAGACTTGGAACCAAAATATTTCCCTTTTCTCAGAACAGTTCTACACAGTTCCAAGAAAATTTTCACAGGGAGCTGTCCCTTTCTGTCAAATGTCCTAATACAGGCGAACAAACATAAAACACATGGAGAAAAAATTCTCAGCCAGGCCCTGCTGGTTGTTTCCATAAATCTCAGGTTCTGCCTTGCAAGTTGACTGGTGAAGAAAGGGCTGTGAAAAATTCCCTCTGGGTTCAGTATTCCTGGGATGCTGGGGCTCTATATCTATGTCAGCTGACAGCTATTTCCTGCACTGAAACTTATCCACTTAGAACAGGAGCACTTTTAGTCCATCACAGCTATTTTAATCACCCTCTTTTGCCAATTCTGCATCCTGCACATTGTTTTGACATCCTCTTCAACCAGATCATGCGAGCAAACAGCTGCTTTCAAAGCACCCCTATCTGGAAGGTTGCTCCAAGTTACAGAAGGCAGATCTGTTTATTAATATTTAAGATATGTTACTGACTATGTCAGCCAGCCTGATGGCTCTACTGGGATCTTCACTGCACAAAGGAATGAGCAAAGTAAAAAAGCAAACAAAAGGGATTTGAGATCTCTAAACTTCTTTTTCCATGGCAACCTTCCTTGAAGACTACATGGCTGTTTAGAGGAAATAGCTTAGTACTTTCCCAGCCTTTTTAGACTTCCCAGGGTATGTTTCCCACTGATGAAAACTTATCCCTTCAAGTGATCCCTTCAAGTGTCCATTCTTTGATGTTCTGCAGGCTCATTTTTTTAGCCTCAGACTTGCTGAGGAACAGCAGTACTGCTAATGGAGCAAGCAGTGATCTTGAACCTTTTTGGATCCCAAAGAGTGGCCTCTCCTCCAAGCATGGCAGCGTTAGAGGTGGGATTTCCAAGGATTTACAGCAAGACATCTGTCATGAGAATACTCTAGCCAATCTTTACTTCAGTGCCAACAAAGTAGCATGAGCACTGGATTTTGTTTCATGAAACAGAGCTTCAAACTGGTCTGGAGGCGTTCCATCCTTGGACCACCTCAGGTCTTCTCACCGAGGTCTGTAACAACTGCTAAAAATGCAAAGTCTGCCTTTCTATTCTCTTCTTCAAACTTCTTGATTTTGTTTTTTTGTTATCCCACAAGGATATCTCACTTCTGCTATCTCTCAGAAGGGTCCACAATGAGGAATTTTGAGCCACACTTATCCAGATCTCTTAAAAGAGTTGGTGCACTGGTTTGGCCTCTGTCTGCTGTGGGAAGATTTCCTCACCTCTGTGTTCATGGGAGGAATTGAGAAACTCTCTCGATGCCACTGCACTCTAAGGACATGGACAAACCCCTGTGCAGGTTAGGCTGATGCTTTACCACATCTCTCCCAGCTGGAGTTGTGCCTCCTCACCAAGTGGCCTTGCTCTGAAGAGCTCCATTTCCACCCATTTATGGTGGAATACCAACCACAGGAAGAGCAGATCACCCAGGCTCGAGTCTGGGGCTGGGGGGACCCAAAGCTGTCCTTGGCCCTGCTGTGTCACCTGAGATCTTGTTTTGCCCCTGAGCTTGCACTCTGAAATGATGGATGGAAAAGACTGATCATATTCTTTGAAGACAGATCCCGGCAAGGTGTGAAAGTGTTCTTGCAGTTGTGGAGTGGAAGGTGGGGAGGAGAGCTGGTGAGAGATGCCTCGGATCTGGCTGCTGTTGCTACCTGTGTGTCTTTCTAGCAGAAAAGTGTTGCTAAGTTCCCCATGCAGCTCTGGGAACGTCATTCTCTGCGTAGGTGGGTGCAAAGAAGCTGTTGCAGAAAGTTTCAAAAGAAGCTTAGCAGTGAGAAGAGCTGCAGCTCAGGCCCATTTGCAAAACACGAATGCCACCTCCGCTCCGCGCGGGGATCAGCTGACACTGGCAGGAACAAGTGCCACTTCTTCAACTGCTCTTGCAGATTTTTCAGTTCTTCGCAAAAAAATATTTGGCTCAAAACATAGGTCAGTTAATCAGGATCAAGGCAGAGGCAGGATAATACACCTACCACTGGCCCCCTGGTGCTGCAGAGAAAGGCTCAGTGCTGGCATTCTCATGGGTTTGGGAAGGTTGCTGTAGAATGGAGTAAAAGTCAGATCTGACCAAGTTCTCAATGCTTTTCTGAATCAAAGCACCCTTGCCAGCCCACTCTGTGTTGTGAAGGCCTTCACATTCTGTTGAATTTGCCAAGAAGAGATTTTTGAATAAAACATACAAATGACAATAAATTTCAAATTCCAGAGAAGTTAAAGGCCACTAAAGATAGCTGCTTGAGTTCTCAAATATTTATTCTTGACTCTTCATTGCAGCAGGGCCTCTTATCTTTCTCCTTGTCATCCCCTTTTCCCTTCCCAGTTCTCTTTGGCATGTTGCCTGAGCTGGATAAGGAAGTTTCAGTCTGTAGTCTTGCCTAAGATGGGAGATTACACAGAGAAGAGATGAAGCACCACATCCAGCCCACTCTGGAGTCCCACACAGAGCTTTAGTGTACAGCACTGCCAATCTGTCCTGCCTCCCAGGGCTGCCAAAATCACCAGCAGTTGTGGCTGTTCCACACGACCTCCCAGAGATGTCAGGAGACCTTCTGGTTTCAAAACTTCTCGTTTCCTGGAACTCCACTCCTTCCCCATCATCCCAGATGTCTCTGGACATTTAAAGGCCTTCTTTCTGGCTGGTGTTTGCCTTTGGGACATATTTACTGATATTCCCTGACAGGGTATAATCAATTGGATACTTTTCTTCAGCCCCCAGCATGCAGACACCACAGAGCATGTCTTAGATTTGTCTCAGCAGCAGGTTGGAAGTGCCACCGAGACATTTGCTGAGGGAGTCAGGGAGTCCTGCAGTACCACTGCCATCAGGAGTGGCAGAGCTGTGCCCTGGAAGAGTGATTTCCTATCTCTGCACGTTTTACTTATGATGCTGCTGTTGGCACAGGAAACCAAGAAGTCACTCTAAATAACCAGGAATAACTACTTTTGCAACAGGGAAATACCTCTTCCAGCAGCAGAAACTTTTCTGTAGAGGGAGATAGAAATGTAATTACCAGTGCAATATATCTTTACCTTAGAGTGTTTCTGGGGTTAGCATCCTTGCCACGGTGAGAACCTCCGTGAAGTTCAGAGAGGTGAGAACAGAGGGCTTCAGAGGGCCACACTGTAATAACATTTGCATCCTGCTCCAAGAAGCATTGGGGCCTTATGTTATTTTCCAGTGGAAGAGAGAAGTGTGGACAGTAAACTTTGTGTCACTAGAATGCTCTTGGTAACATGTCTGTCTCTTTAACTGCCACCAGCACCTGTCCAGGAAAAGGGTCCACATTTTCCTAGGAGCTCTACAAATCAAAGACCTTGGAAATATTAAGAAAAATGCTTCAGCTCATCCCTGAGGACTTATAGTTTTAAAAAAATGAGACACAGAGAGAGAGAGAGAAGAAGGTGACAATGGGAAGGTGCTGGTCACTGAGGCAGACAGCTTTAGGCCTCTGGCAGAGTAGCTTCTATGAAGTCATTAGGCATTGAGCAAATAATTAAAACTATTGTTCATGAATACTTCAGTGGAATATTTTTGGGAAAGATGTATTTCAGTTCTGAAACATGTGTTAGCCCTGTGAAGCAGAGACATGACAGGGAAAGACAGGGGAAGGAGAAACAAACAAGCGAACCGTGAAATAATTAATAATCAAATCCTTTTCCCCTTGCATGTCTTCCTGCTGAAATCCTCTGATGGACGAATGCAACAGTTACATCAGACCAGGATAGGTTTTGGGACTCACTGAGTAAATCTCCTTTTGTAGCTCCATGTCTGCACTTACTGGAAGATACTTAAGCATCCCCACTGTTTATATCTTTGCATCCAGTCTCACCTTGCTTGACCTGTGGATGGGGCCCACCATATTCTGTAGCCTCTTGTGTAAAACTGCAACTGAATGAATCAGATGGGAGTGTTTATCTCCACGAGGGGTAAAAATCACTCTGAACAACTTCTGTGGAACTGGTCCCCAGAGGCAGGGCAGATCTTCCTTCACTCCTCTGCTCTTACTTAAGAACCCACATAGGAGGCAGATTTTTAAAGCAGCTTGGCATTGACTGCCCCTTCCATCTGTTCCCAGCTGGCTGAGGTCTTGGGAAAACCCTGGTACAAGTAAATCCAAGATACATATCCTGTGAGCTGTCAGATCCTAAGGCACACTGGTTACCAGCCTTCCGCAGGCTGAGATGAAGCTTGTGGCTTGTGTACTTTCAGTGTCTTAGCTGATAGATGGACATTTTTGCTGTGGTAGTTTGGCATGTAATCACTGTCAGGAAAAGCATGTGCCTGTATGTGATGGAGTGATCTTGGAAATGAGACAGGCCAAATAAAGGGACTTGCTGAAGTGTGAAAGGGTATTTCCTTCCTACATGCTGCCATCCTGCCAGATGCCCAGGGTAGTATACCCTGTTCCCCATACCTTAAAAGAAAGTGACAGGATAACAAGAAGCAAATTTTTTTCAATGTGAGGAGGGGGCCTGCCTTCATTCCTAAGGTTTGTGTTTGATAGGACGAGTCCTCTGTTCACAACCAGGGTGTCCTGCCAAGGCTTTTATCCCTCTTCACACAGCGCACCATATGGATTGGCTGCTCCCGTAGGGAATGTGTTTGTGCATTCCTGCCTCCCCAGCCATCCCCTCAGTGCAGGATGTGCAGGCAGGGACACAAACAGCCCTGCACACAGGGAGCTGCAGCAGCTGCTGCTCAGGCTCGACCCACCTGCTGCTAGACAAGCCAACAGGCTGGAGAGCAGAGCTCTTGATTCCTGTTACTAATTTCTTTTGAATCCAGGCCAATTAAATCACAGATGAGGAGACACTTCCTATATGTATGCAAAAGAATGAGAGGGAAAGAGGAAAAAAAGCAGACTTCATGGTTTTGTTTGTATGCACTGGAATAATTTTATATTAAAAAATTTGAACAGATTGTTGATGACTACTGAGAGGCACGGAGAAAGATCCTTGTTAGCAATCTCTGCTCTCCCTGTTGGGCAATGAGGACTTCTGTTAGTGTGCTAATGGATTTACACTGAGGAAAAACCCTACTCCTGTGGAGCAGTTTGTTAAAGGGAGTAGAGACCCCTGGGATGGCTTCTTTCATCCATCAGCTATGATCAAAGCAGCAAATATTCTGACTTGGGGCCCTGGAAAACAAAAATGAAGTGGTCCCAGAGTGCCAACGTAGGAAGTGCTGCAGCACTACTTCATCCTACTCCTTTTTCTTAGTACAGCACTAGGAGATTCAGGGAGCAAGGCTGAATGGAGAAAACATTATCATGAGGTGGTTACAGCAGGCATTGCTGGATGCTGGACAAAAGGAGCACCGGAGTTAGAGAATCCTTGGAGATCCATGCCTCAAGGCAGTTTACTTTCTCCCTGAGGTCAAGAATAGAAGCTGACTCATGCACAGTGGAGGCACACTAGTGAGATACTCTCAGAACTTAAACCAGCAGCTCTGTACTTCAAGATCTGCAGGGCTCCCTCATTTACTCTTTTTCTTACTGCCCTGCAGTTGGAGGGTCTCTCTGGTCTCCCTGTGATGGAGGCAGACAATCTGTTGGAAGAAGCTGTTCTTTGTACTCAGGTAGGTGACTCACTCTTCAACAGCATCTTTGCTGGAGAACTGCCCTGATTTATCACCAGCTTTGTGCCCTGCTCACTGTGCAGTCCTGGCTGCCTCTTGGGCTGGGCTCCTGGTAGCTGCACACCTGACTATCTTCTGCACACCTACAGCTCAGCTCTTCTGTGGGGGAAAGAGATAAATGTCCTTGAATGGCACCCACATTCGTGCAAACCCTGCCCATTGAAACTCAGCAGTGCCTGCCTCGAAGTACTGCAGTTGTAGGAGGGAAGGCTTTTGTTTACAAAAAGGGGCTGGTATCTGCTGGCATGACAGCTCTGGGATGTGCTTCTGCTGGAGAACGTGGAGTTCTTATCTTGCAGTTGCTGAGTCATAGAAAAGGCAGAGCAGTAATTTCAGGGTGCTGACAGCTTAACACAAGGTTAGACTTTCCATTTCCATGCCAACAGCTGGTGGTGACACATAGCAATTAATTGCTCCAGATCAGCTGTGAACTTTTCCCATTATGAAAAATAGGATCTTGTTAGGTCTTCCTGTACTGAGTATGGAGTCGAATCCATGGATTCCAGAAGATGTGCTCCAGTTTCTTCAGCCAGTGCTGCTGGCACTGGCAGATGTTGATGGTGTCCAGGTATGGTGCCTGTCTTACGGAACATTTTTTTCTCCTAATTCTTTCTTTCCTCATCCCAGGATGGTTTTGGAGACTAGCCAGGATGGATGCCAGGTATTTTCTTTGTGCTGCAGTGATCACACTAAGTAATACACTTAGCTAGGTCTCCTCCAGAGAATGAGCATCCTGGACAGGAATAATTTCCTTAGTGTCTCTCTTCTCAGCTCTGTGTTTTCCAAAGTACATCCTCAAGTCTGCAGTCAGCAGCAGACACAAAATATTCCCACAAAATATCCACAACATCTCTTCCCATGAGTTTATTCACTTAAACCTCCCAGCCTCAACAAGAGGAGTTGATTCCTCAGTAGGATCACATTTATGCAGAAGAAACATGTGTTGACTACTGAAAACCAATTAGAAATTGAATGCTTAATCCCCCAAAATTTTGTTGATTTGTTAAGACTTTGTATATATGTGTGTGTATATATATATATAGCCTTTCAGGAAGAGTTTCTTTGAGAAATTTATTGTATCAGAAGGTGTCCTAAAATATTTTGGAAATACTTTATCAATAAATTTTCAAACAGAACAAAATGAACGCTTTTTTTCAATTGGAAACAAATTTTTAGTTAATGTGTATATATATATATATAAACACAGAAAAGCTCAGAAGCAGCAAGAAATAGTTCAAAATTATGTAAAGAAACTGCAAAAATTAATTTCCATAATTAAAAAAGAATTCTGATGGCATACATTTGTGTTCAACATATTTTTTTACCATGTTTTCTGCTCTTAATCAGAAAGAAATGAAAATTTTTATCTCAGTCCCTTCCCTTTATCTCAGAATAATCTTCAGATCTTCAGTGGAGTTAGACTTTAAAAAAATTATTAAAAGATCTACCTCTTCTTTTTTCTTCTCCTCTAGAACTTTTAAAACTTTCCTTCTGCATTTTCATCTTCTGGAATGTCACAGTTGTATTTTTAATGCAATTAAGTTAATTGACGAAATCCAGATATTTTATATTATATGGCAAGGGAGTGTTAATCATATTAATCAGAAGAGAAAGGTAACACATTAAGTTTTTGAAATAAAAAACCAACCACCTAAGTGTCTGCAAGAAAGAGATAGTTTTGTCCAGGGTTGTTTTCTGTCACTGCTCAGGGGGAATCCCAGAGCTTTGATACACCTGAAACACAGATCTCCTGACACTCAGTTGGGTTTGCTGCTGCTGTCTGGCTGGGAGCCAAAGCCAGGGGTCAGGAAAATGCTGACTGAGATCAGGCAGGTGCTGTTCCTGTTAGGGAATGGTTCTGGATATGAACAGAAGGAATTTAAGCTCCAGGGATCCTACATTTTTTTTTTGTGTGTCGACTGGGCTTTGTGGTGCCAGGCTTCGTGCTTCCTACTTGCCCTGGGGACTTTAGACCACCAGGAGTTTTGTGGAATTGAATTTAGAGCTTTCTGCTATTTATCTGTCTCCTCTTTATCATAATCTATCTTCAGTGTTTCCTGCTATGTCAAGTGCATTCTTCTAACACCAGATCCAGATTAACCAAGTCACTTTCTTCTTGGCACACATTAGTAAAGCTCCTTACACCAAAGTCTTTATTTGCAAAGAAGAAGAGCCTTGTTCATATCCTGCAAAGAGATGTGTTGCAGAGCTGGCTAATAAGAAAAGCTCAGTGTAAGCTGATTTGCATCTTAAAGCAATACAATTAAAATATTCAGCAAATATTCTGTGTAGACATTTTCTGTATCCTAGTGACCCTGTGATTTAGTTAGATTTCTCTCTAATTGATGTTAGAATAAAAGTTCAGTGGAATCGACATACCTTGCATAAGCCTCAGTTTGCTGAAGCCTCCTTTCCTTGCAGGATTTTTCCAGTGAGAAGTGTGTAAAAGACACAGATCTATCTCTAGAGGATCTTGCAAGCTCAGAAACAATGTGATTTTGAGTCCCATTTTGTAGCCACTTTAAAAATAGCTTTAATTCTTCCATTGTATCCAAAGGAGACTTTGATCTCAGACGTTTGGAGAAAGTTTCCAGCTTTTCATGGTGTTGTGATCCAGCGGGTGAGAGATGCCCCTGCTCGAGTTAAGGTGCAAATACTACCACATACCAGTCAATAATACAGATTTTAATTAATAGTAAATGTGAGGTAGAAAGAAGTAGAAAAGATGAGGGGGTGAGAGAGATCAAGCAAGAGGTAATCACCACCTGTGGATCCAGAAGCATCCTGGTGGTTCTTCTTCACCCTTCTTGATGGGGGGGAGGGTCCCAGAGAGTTGTTTTTCTGGGGATTCCACCTTTTCACAGTCCAAGTTCTGTGTATCTATGGAGCACAGATGCCATTCCCATAATTTAAGGTGATATATGTACCAGCACTGCTTCCTTTCTGACATCATGTCACAGGGGAAAGTTTTGTCCTAATCAGATACATCCTCAGGCCTGAAATTAGCACCTTTCTGTGACAAATTTCTGCTGCCTGTGTTGCCACTTAGTCACTGTTGTGATGATTTATGGCAAGTTCCTTCTGTGGTCTTGACAGTGTGGGAGATAGGGAACTGTATTATGCCCTTACACCTGGCCATAGGGAAGTTGAAGGCAGCCTGCTAATGAATAATTCAGACAGGAGTCTAAGTGAGATGTATCCCTGCTGAAGTTGTTTGCCTTGCAAGAGTGCTGCAGGATCATCAGACTCTTAAATTATCTGGTATTCTCTCCAGTTATGAAGTGAATTGACTAAACATTCTGCCCTAGCAAAAAGATGGTTAAAACACTCACAGCCAGTGGTTCTCCTTGCCCATAGCATTTTTTCTGATGGATTAAAAGTGCTGGGAACCCAAGAACAACTTTTTCTCACTATTTGTTTGTCAGGCATTTCTTCTCATATCCCACTGAACACAGTTTATGGTTATTGTTAATCACCCCTCTAGTCCTGAAGCTCTTTGTGCCTGTCTGCTAAAGCCAGTTGCATCACTCATGTTGTGTCTCCAGGAGAGAGGGAGAAAAGAGGATTAAGTTTTAAAGAATACAAAAAAGTAATGCAAGAAAAAAGTAAAGATTTCGGTTTTTTTCCCCATTGTTGTGGACTTTGAGAAAGTAGAGGAATAGAAAGGGGAAAAAGCTTTCCTATGAAAGAGATGATCTTCATAGTTCAATCTTTGGTGACTCTTTTGAAAAGCTGAATTCATACAAGGTGAACAAAGGAAGATGAATAAGTTACCTCACATTCACTGTCAGGTGCTGCAGAGTCCACAGTGCCTGATAACTTCTTACCCTTATAGTTAACCCATCAAATTGCAAAATGTTTCTCATGGAAATAGCTCAGGGTGGATCTCCTTCCTAGAAAAAGGAAACCACATCCATGAGGATCAGAGGAACCACAGACTTTGCAGGCTAGATTGGCAAATGGTACTCCCAGAAACAGCCTTCCAGGGACAATTCCATATAACTAGTGTGGTACTCACCACTTGTGCTGGTAAAAAACAAACTCTACTAAGGAAACTAGCTGCTGCCAATAGCAGTTCAGGAAGTGCTGTTCTGAAAGTCCTCAACTCATGGAATTAGGAGTAGATAAACAGTGTGACACAGATTACACATAGGGAAATCATGGGTGGTTGTAACACCAAAAAACGTAGCCAGGAAAGCTACTGTGATCAACAAATGAGTGAAACTTAGGTGAACAGTTCTTAGTATTATCTCAAAAATCATTAATATGGTAGGGGACTTTATAATTCCCTGGGATTTAGTTTCAGCTCTGGAGGGATGCCTGTGGGTGAGGAAATTGATGAACTAATTCTCTGATTGAATCTCTTCCTGTCAGGAGGAGAAACCACTCCAGAGATGCTCTTAAAACTGTGCCTGTTGTCTTTACCTTGTTCTTCCCCAAAATGTGGCTCAGGGTGCCCAAGGCAGAAACTCCTATCATTCTTGCCTGTTCCAAGAGTGGGAGGTGAGGATCGAGGACTAAGGTCTTCTCTGGCAGCACTGAGAAGCATCCTCCACTCCTTCCTTTCTTTTTTCTTTCTTTTTTTTACTTTTTCTTTTCTTTTTTCTTTTGTACAAAGAGAATCTATTCTCTACACTCTATATCAAACTTACATAACAAGTTAGAGGTAGAAAGAGATGAATGCAGCTTTCCCCAAAACCTCCCTCTAGCAGGGCCTTCAGCAGAGCCTAACAAAGTCATCACAGGGCTCTAAAAGCCCTGTTTTTCCTTGTGAAATGAACAGGAGATGTTCTCCAGGCATATTTGTGTATAAGCAGATTGTGAATAACACCTTGCAAAACTTTACACAACAGCAAGGACCTGTAAGGCTCTGAAGTTGTATGTGTAAACTGGCCTTCCCACCTGTCATCTTTTCCAAATTTTCTTCTTCATCATCACAAAACATCTGCTTGAGTGCTAGAAGCAAAGTGGAAGGGCAAAATCATCTTCTTTACCATAAACATCCAGATTGCTGTATATGCCAGGAAAAGAGAACTGCCTTTGTATCTCAGGCTGAGGTCTCATTCTCTCCAGTGCAACCAAATGAACAACTGTTACTGTGGAGCTTGTCTAAAAACATCTCTCTGCGTTCTGCTCATTCAGGTCACTTATTCCTGTTGTTCCCATTATTGTGCTCTTTTTCCTAGAATTGAATTTTCACTCCAACATTTATAGTTTTATTTCTACTCAAAGACACAGTCAAATGACACAGGCAACCCTGAGCCAAGGGCTGAATCATGTCTTTGCCTATGCCATATTTTCAAATTCCAGCAGAATACTTTGATACCAAAATGGTCCAATGGGTGAAACACATATTTTATGAAGTTTAAACATCAAAAAGAGACAGACTCATGCTGGTCTTCATTTACACCCTCACCCCCCATTCACACTCTATTCTCTTGAACCTTTCAGGGATTTCCAGAGATAACTATTGTTCCCAGTATATCTCCTTCTCCACCACAGTGTCATTTAATTTGGTGGCTATAGAAATACCATTTCTTATGCCATTGCTTTTCATCTGACACATCACTGTTCAGGAGTTTGGCAGGAAACTGTAAAGGCTGGAAGTTAACATGATATTGCAGGGAAAAGGAGATGCTCACAATGCAGGAAATGCCACTTGAAAGGCTGGATGAAGAAAGTTCAGATTAAACTAAGAGGGACTTAAACTGTTTGGATCTGTTTGGAAGTACCTGCATTTCAGGTGACACCTGCTCCCCATTGTTTCCTCAGTAAGTTCCAGATGGAGAGGGTCTGTTTGACACTCGTCCATTCCCTGGACCATCCTTCCAGCAGAAATTAGAGAAACTTCTGAAAGAGCTCTTTGCCACCACAGGCTGAACTTTCTATAATACCATGGGCATAATGGAATTTTCAAACATCTGTCAGAGCAAAGAACAATTTGTCCTTTATTTAGTTTATAATTTCTGCCTGTGGAGCTGTTTGGTTGGACTTCATAGTCCCTTTGATGCTCTCCTCAGGACTGAAAACCATTCTGCCATATACAAATCCCTATGCTGGGTGTCTGTCAGCCCCATGCTTTCCCCAGCTGACTGGCACCTCCCTGTTGGCACTGTCAAGGTTCAGAGCCAGATCCTGACTTCACCCTTTACCCCTCCATGTCTTTAGCAAAGACACTGGAGTCTTTTTCTGACCATCAGTGGAAATAAGTGGTGTAAGCCTGAAGGTGGAATTACTGCCCAGAAATTTGAGATCAGCCAAAGTACGAGTTCAGGCAAGTTAAAAAGAGGAGAGAGAGTGACCAGAAGAAAGATGGAAGACACAGGAGCAGGAGCATTGTCTGTATGAGCTACTCCTCACTCTGTGCCATTTTTCTTGCATGTACCTTGAAAAAGCAAAACTCAGAATCTGGCCAGTGTCTGTATGGAGCCTGTGCATCCCTGGCCGTTCTGGCTCTTTGCTTCCGTGAAGGGAAAAGAAATCCTTTCACCACCTCACCAAAGGGGTCAGATAATCTCTTCTCCTCCTGCATGGAGCCAGTCCTGCTCTCCAGCCTCGGGGAGATGAAGCAGGATTAATAATTGTGATCAGCGTGTTCCTTGTTTCCAGATACTGCGTACCAGAAGGCATTTTGATAGTATGATACATGAGTCACTGTGGGATGCAGCAGAATATTTTAGCCTTGCAGTGGAAGTATATTATTCATCCTCTCTCTGCCTATGAAACATGCAGCCCAGAGACATCCTGAATGCGGCCTGCAGAAGCTCAAATTGAACCTCCGGGGAAGTTCCTTGAAAGTGTTTCTTAAAAAGACATGTATTTTTTTAGTTAAACAGAAGAAGACAACAATCCTTACAGATCTTTCCCTCACCCCTCCTCACTTTTCTGACTTACTTCCAAAGCCTCTAAAGAGAAGATTCATTGATGGTTATTTGCAAAAATCCCAGTTTTCAGCCTCATAGCACCCAACCTTCATCACAGCCTGTGCCCCCTGCTCCTATCCAGAGGTGCATTAAATTGTTATATTCATCATCTGGCTGCCAGTCACAGCCTTGCCAGGGAAGGGAAGAAGTGAGTGGACAGAGGTACTATAAAACTCCACAGATAACACAGTTTTGATCAGGAAGAGCACTAACTTTTGCAGCAGCTTTCAAGTACATTAGAAATGTTGAGACACTTGTTACTGAGACACGTAGTTTGATGAGTCTGTAGTGAATTAAACTCATATTGGTAGAGCATTTGGTTCTTCATTCTTGAACCACTCCTGGCTACGCTGTTCTCTGAAACAGATGCTGCTGAAAAAGCTGTGGAAAATCTGGTGTATCTGGGTGTGATTTGGCTCTGATCTACACAAGACATTTCTTGACTTCATAGATTTTGCCAAAGCACAGACATCTCTCCTGGAGAACTCAGCAGGATGTAATTTCTTTGTGTCAGGTATGAAATAGGGTGGTTGGATTAGTATCAAAACCAAGGGACTTTCTTAAAGTGATCAAAACCACCAAAGAGATGATTATTCCTGGGAAAAAAAAAAAAAAAAAAAAGAAGAAGAAGAAAATTAAGAAAAACTGTTCATTATTTGCTAGATGCTAAACGATTAATTTTGCATTTTGTTTGGTAAGTATTTTCAGATTATTTCAGCTTAAACTTGCAGAAATACTGTAATTTTCATATTAGAAAATGACATAGAAAATATCAAAGAAATTTTTAAAAATCAAAGAATTTTCTTATTACTTAGCAAATTCCTCCGGGCTACTCTTTCACAGATGAAAGCTGGTTTCTGTGTGGTTGGTTTCTCCATCTCAATGTAAATTTTTCTGACAGGAATAAAGGAGAACTGTAAGCTTGTCTTTCACATGTGCCCTTACCAATGCAGTCTACAGTTAAAATTCCGTGCAGGAGGGATTTAATTTTCCTAAATCACAAAATATGTGTTACATTAAGAGGAAAGTAAACGCACTCAGATTAGTTAATTTGTTGGAAACTAGAATTTCTGTGAGGGCACGGATGTGTTTCCCAAATAAAATCATTCTATATCATAATGTCTGGAGCTGTATAATTCAGAAACTTTGCGGAAACACGTGACTAATTCAAGACATCTGGTTTTGGCTGGGTGAACTTTTTAACAAGAAACTGGATTTTCATCTTAGATCCAATCCTTTCACAAAGGTCAGGGCTGTCCTCAAAGAGTTAATCAAGGAAAAAAACGTTGTTCTTTTTGAGCAGGTTTATTGCTAAAGACCCTTTCAGGAAAAAGGCTACTAGTATTTGAAAAATTAGCCTTCTGAATCCTTTTGAGTCTTTCAACTCATTATTTTTGGTAAATCCAACCTCTTCTATTGAAGCAATCAAGATACACTGGCAAGTTTTCAGATTATTTGACATTTTGACTAATGGTTTCTTTTCCCTTTGACTTCCCATCTATTTTTAGGTGAAGAAATACTGGTATAAAACTTGACAAAGTTTCATTTAAAAGAGGTCAACCCAAATGTTTCAGATTTTTCCATTTCATAAAGTGACATTTCAGAAATGCCATTTTGAAAATGTTCTATCATTTTTAAACTTTCCCTTCATTTTGGGGAGTTGAATCTCAGTTTATCCAAAAGGTCTGTTATATTCATTGCTGGGCATTTACCTCAGTCCAACTTCAGTAAACAGAAACCTTCCATATCAAGACTGATTCTGTGGTGCACATCAGGTGCATGAGGAAAGTCTTTGAGGGGAGCTGAAGGACCAGCTCTTTCCAAAGCTTTCTCTGCTTTCCTTGCCAACAATTCTAAGAGTGATCCCAAAGGCCCTTGGCATTTTTTTAAGAAGGGATCTTCTGTTTGAGTCTTTGGTCATTCCAGACAAGAAGATCATGAAATCTTTGGTTACCCTGCTGAGAGGCTTTGCAAAGTGAGTTAGGATGCCTTCCCCACCTGAACCAAAGCACATGACAGCAGGTGTGTAAACCTGTGTTATTTCTATCTTGCTGTTTTAAAACAGCTCCCTCCAGCCTGCAGCCTTGTCTGTGTTGTTTGATATTGTTTCTGCCTGAAATATTCATAAAGCATTATGCCTAAAAAATTAGGTTGATGAATGAGAAGAGACAGTTCTCCTAACAAAGTCATTGACAGAAAGGCCAAAGTGTTTTTTGCTTGTTTGTTTCTTTGTTTTTTAATGTGTGGAAACTTGTCATTTGGCTGCTGCAAATTGGTCTCAGTAGTGAAAAAAAAACACATAGACCAAAACCAAACCAAACAAACAAAAAATCCCAGAGAAAAAAAGAGTAGTAGATGGCAGTGAAGAGGAAAGTGTCCCAGCAAATCGATCATTTGTGGAGGCATACAGTTAAAGCACTGATTCCTCACTCTTTGTAATGAGGGAACAAAGAGTGTCTTGGAAGTTAGGGAGCTCATTTGCTTATAAAAGACCTGTTTTGAAGGTGACAGGTCTCTTACTGCCTGCCAGGTGTCCCTGCTTGATACCACACCATGGTCTAGAAAAATTACACCCTCCTTTGAGATGCACCAGCATCTTGAGATCCGTTACCATCTCAATTGTGCAAATGACCGCATTTGACTAAAAAAAGTCTGCCAACCACTTCAACCTGTTGCATCCCAGGATCTTGTTTAGCCAAAAAAATTAGAGTCACATCTTTATTGCCAGGTAAAACAAATAAATATATGGCATTGTTGGTTTTGTATCTCTTGCAGACAAACAAAGCAGTAGCCAAGGGGGATTTCCACCACGCAAGCTCCAGCTCCCGGCGGGCTCTCTTCCTGGCTGTCCTGTCCATCACAATCGGAACTGGCATCTATGTCGGGGTAGCTGTGGCTCTTATTGCCTACCTGTCAAAAAACAACCACCTATGAGCCTCAGGAAAGGGGGAAGAACCACCCAACCCAGCTCCTGCACTGCAGAAGTCCCCAGCACATCAGACTGCGTGGTTTTCCAAAAACAGACAAACAATTTCTGGGGGCGCGTACAGGATAAGATGGGCTTGTGCATTCTTGTAGGATGGGAAGCTGGAGGGGCTGGGGGAAGTTACACCATTTGTGATGCACAAGTCTTGCTTATCTTCATCAACCCCTGTACAAAAAAAAAAAAAAAAAAAAAAGAGAGAAGAGCAAAAGAGAGACAAAGAATGAAAAAAATGAAAAAAATAAAAGGAAGGAAGATGGGGAATGTGTGGAGAAGGGTGTTTTGCCTTTGCCTTCTTTTCAATATGGTGTTTACAAGCATCTGGCAAACTGAGCTGTTCTCTTAATACCTTCTTGATCACCTGAACTTTGCAGCCAGCATGAGCTTGTGCTTAATTTGCTTGTTAAGCACGGCACTGAGATCTGGGAAAGCATAGATAGCAACTGGTTCTCTGAAAGAGCAATATAAAAACAAGAGAAAGAACATGGCTTGTTTTGTCTTTTGAATGCAGGACTCATTTGCCTAAGAGTGAACTAGACACTTCATTATAGAGTGGTATTGCCTACTTTTCTTGTTGGGGGTAGGTTTCCATGGAAGGAGAAAAGGAAATTAAAAACATTTTTACTTCCTTTCCTTGTTTTTGTATTAATGTATGCTCCACAGGCTCACTCAGTGAAGAACAGCTGAGGTTACAACTGCATGACTAGACTCTGCAGAGTGCAATTTCGAAGTAACATGAGACCTGTTGTAAAATTAATTCCTCCATCCAGTCACATTGTGATAATAGCACCTTACTGTGGCATTATTGCTCATCTGACTGCTCCACCCTGCCGTGGAGACCCGCACAGCAGTCAGTGCAAGAAACCTGGGTAAAAACGCAAACTGAAATATTAATAAGTTTTAAATTTAAAAAAATCACGGTAAAGCATGGGGATGAACCAGAGAAATGAATGCTTCATACGTTTCTGGGATCCTGCTCATACACAGACCAGTGAATATCACTCAGATCAGAAGTTCACAGCTCAGCCGTGCATCAGGGGCACGGCATAGCCATGGAGACAAGTCTGTTCCCCAATAAGCAGAGCAGTGGTAAACTGTCGGGGAATTGAGCCTTGTCCTTACTTCACTGACTGAAACGATACATTTATTTTCTTCTTTACTTGCTCCCCACACTCAACTGTTTTTTTTTTTTTTTTTTTTTTTGTCTTACAGATTTCCCTATTTTTTGTCTTACTATTTCGTCCCACCCCAGGATGTATCAGCATTGACATATATATGTAGCTACATATATATATACACAGAGAGGGGAAAACCAATCAAATAAATTACCATTTTATTATTCAACTGCCTCATGTTTTACAAACACAGTTTCTTTAAACAAGAATGTCATCAAAGACCTTTCCCTCCAACTGTGTATTTGTGTCATCTTTGCTCTGGGACAGTTTTTTTCCCTTGTTTTATGTTTCCATTATTTTGGTTTGAATTTGATTTCTTTTGTTTTTGGGGGGAGTGGAGAACAAACATATGCAAACCTATTTTTCTGGTACGGTTTATTAAAACACATGGTATAAAGGTACTGGTGCTTTGTGTGACACTTTTTTGGGGTGGATGTGATGCATTTGACTGAGTGAAACTTGGCCTAGGACACCCATTCCAGCTACCTTGATAGGTGCTTGTATGGACCATGTCATGATGTCCCTGCACCCAAAAGCCTGTTGTAGTCACTGACAGGTTTTTTGGCATTGCACTCACAGAACCAGAGAATTATTTCAGTGGGACATTAATGATTAAAAATCATTCAAATCTAACCCCCCTGCCATGGGTAGGGATTCCACCTGTATAGATGGCAAATTGTTGGGCTACAAGCTAAGCCTAGAGACTGTCCCTTCTGGTTATGTATTATGCATGTTTTGTGGGAGATCAGTCAGTCTTTCTTATAAAGCCTGAGCTTTGGAGTACATGGTATTGAATAAAAAACCACTGATTACTCTCTTAAAAGGAAAGGAGCTAGTATTTCCTAGTCTTGATTTGAAGTTTACCTGGAGTTCAAAAAAATTAGAAAGCAAATACAAGTACTGTAAGGTAATTAAGCAATCCTGACGACAATAATAGCAATGTAATTTTAAAACCAATCTTATACTTTAGGACTCTGCCTTCTGGTCTGTGGTGATTGTGCTGGCTGAATATTAACCTGAGAGTTGAAAGCCAACTCTGGAGCTAGTAAAAACTTTCCTGCAAGGGTGGCCTTAAAAATGCCATAGGAGCCCTTGCACCCAGGTTTAAAAATGGCATTCCAAACACAGAGAGTTGAGCTTTCCATGTCCCCAGGACCCCCAGTGAACAGCAAACAGGAACAGCAGCATTGTGTGAGAGACCTGGATAGCAGGAGCACTCCTGGAAACATCACCTGGCTGAAAGTTGATGCTCTTGTACTTCATTTCCTGAAGCAACCCACAATGTGACATGGAGCTGGCACTTGGAATGACAGTCCAGGGTGATGACCAAGGAAGCTAAAGGGGGCTGGCATGCTGGAGAGGGGGACCTGGGCCTCACTGCAGATGAGACTGGGGATAAAGCTTCCAGTGATTGCTTTTGTGCCTTAGTAGGGGTCCAGTTTGCTGATTGTATGAGTTGTGGGTCACTGAGAGCTGAACAGGGACCTGTGTCTTTCTAAGGAAAGTAATGTTGTCATGGCCTGCTGCAACATCTCTGGTTGGCAGAGCAGATGCAATCATCTAAACACTAAAATCTTCTAAGTCAGTGGCATGAAGACTAGGAACTGCCACCAACATATCCTCTCTCTGAGAAAGCACCAGTTTATCCCATGTGGCCCCTCTCTCACCCTTGGGGAAGAGCAGGAATGGTCCATATGCAGTGAGCTCCTGTGTTTGGATACAGGGACATCTTCAGTTGGCAATAGATCCCTTCCATCCCAGAGAGGAGAGAAGCCTTTCTGAAGTGAGACCTTTTTGCCATATTGGGCTCAATGAAGTTGTGTTAAAGAAATGGCACTGGTGTCTTTAACCAGATGGCAAGCTGTAGTGAAACCTAAGATCAGCTGCCAGGAAAAATCCCAGATTTTAAAGTCCAGGGTCAAAAAGCTCCAACTTAATTGTATAATGTACGATGTCATTGTGGATTAACCTCAAAAGATACATGAGGAGTGCTGGAGACTCACTGAGAGGGAAGAAAAATATCCTTTCTGAAAGTCTCACAGTTCAGGGAACAGAGACACTCAGCAAATAATTTGCTGGGTCAGAGACTAATACTGCATCTGTCATCTGACAGGATGTCATAACTCCCTGGTACCTCCATTGATTTTTTTGTGCCTTCATTTGGGAATCTCCTAGCCTTGAGCATTTTTGTAGCTCAGTCTGAAATTAATTTCTCCCATCATCCAGGCAATTCCCACCGCAGACCCAGCTTGTAAGAGCTTCCTGCTGAGGAAACAAGAGTGTGTAGCTTGGGAACATCACTGTACACCAAGGCTGGAACAGCAGAGGCTGTGACAGCCACCTGCTCTGGGCTGGCTGCCACACATCTCTCACAATTTGGGAAATGCCACCTGCTGACTTGCAAAGGAAATTCAAAGGCAGCCAAAAATGTAACACAATTAAGTGCCTATGAACTTTACTGTAAGGAGGATATGAAAAAGGGCACAAAGAGAGAGTGCCCTGTGTTTTAGGCACCAGAGAACATTCACTCAGGTGCTGAAAACCCCAGCCAGTGGTGGAACCTCAGTCAGAGGGCACAATAAGCCATGTCTGCTGAGGAAGTGGCTCCAGTCTCAGAGATCAATAAACTTTTCTGAGCAAGGCAAGACTACAGGATGACAATAAGCAAAAGGACTGCACCTGAGAGATTTCTTCAGGGCAAGATGCAATCTAAAAATTTATTCTTGGCTTAGAGAGCTTCAAATCCAAGATAGGAGGCAGAGGTGGAGATGGGTGACAAGAACAGTGTCAGTTTTCTTGGTTAATCCAACTTGGCCCATTTCAGCACCTTGCACCATCATCTCTCAGTTTCACCCAGCACAAAGGATGCTCTTTGCTGGCTTCATGGCTTTGCTCACAGGTACTGCTGCGGTGACACACTCAACAAAGCATGGTCAGGCAATCAGGTCACCAAAGCACGTGGCCCTGCTCCCCTTGTGCACAAAAGAACAGTGGATTTTGCTCCAGACATCATGGCATGACTCAGTGCTGCAGACATCAGGATCACAGTGGTGCCAAAGGAATGGGAGCAGGAGCTGCCAACACTGTTACAAGCTAAAGTTGTGTGGTGAGCACAACATATGTCTGCTATTTACTAATCATGAGGCAGCTCTGGACAACCTGCTCCAAGCAATTGTCAGAAGGTGGGTGGTGTTCCTTCGTGCCATCACATTTCCCTCTTTGGACATGTCCGAGTGTACTTACAATCAGGTAATCTACATTTGAGGATCTGCAGGAGGAAGCAAAGGAGATGAAAAAGCTTTGTCAGAGAGATGTTATGAGGTGGGAAGTAAGAGAGAATCTGTAGTTTCCTACATCCAATTTATGAATGCACACAGCCAGAGTTCCATGTGGCTGGGAAGGAAGCCACCTTCTCTTGGCTGAAAACTTGGTGTTGCTTTGATCAAAACTGTCCCTCTGAAGAATTTCCTTGCAAGTAACAGACTGAGTTTGAGCAGAGGAAAAGCATCTGAAATGTTGCACCAGATGGGTTACAGTAGCCCTCCCTCCCCAAATTTGTTTGCATACAAATTCAATTTGTCCTTCCAGAACACTCAGTGGTGTTTCAGACTCCTCTTTCAGACTCCTTGTTTCTTAGTGCTCTATAGGTACAGCTACCCATCCCCACATTTACATACATATATACAGGTACTTGTACATGTACATATCCATACTCACATACAGGCATATGTGAAATGCTGAAAGAGAAAGGCAGATCAATTTTGTTCTCAATCAAGGAGCAGGCTGCAATTTCAGCAATAAAAATAACAACAGTGCTGCTCAATAATCACCTGCAGAGAGGACAGCAGGGTATGAGAGCTGTTTGCTGCTTCCCTGCTATATTTTTCAGTCAGCTGTTTGCTACTTCTTTTCTCCCTTCTATCTTTACCTAGTGCATCTTTTGCTGACACTTCATGGAGTCAAACTGGTGGCATGGAAGTGGTAGTGGCACATCCTCAGCAGCATCTCCTCATGGTGTTACAATGGAAAGGACACAGCCCTAGGAAGGCAGGCCTTGATCCTTGATCCTTGATCAAGAGGCAAGAGTGGTCACAACAAATAAATAAATGCTCAAACGAGCCAATATAGGCTAACTAGTACAGATTTTCTTTCAAAAACAGCTTAATGAACCTACAGCTTGTATTATTACTTAGTTGTCAGTAACCAGTGGTAATCCACGAAACTGAATCATGAGTAAGTAAACTAAAACATCTCATTAAAGGCTGAACATACTGACATACAAGAGGAAGACTTTTAAGGTAACACCTAACAGTGGCACTTCTGAAAACATTCTGAAATGTGGACTCTCACCAGTAACGTTCAAGCAGCCAGTGACTTTTTGAAGCATCAAACGAGAAAAAAAACAAAAAAAAACAAAAAAAAGAAACCAAAACAAAAAAACCCAACAAGAAACCACCTGTTGAGTCAAGCCCACAGAAACTTGAGGTAAAATAAACCTTCTTGGTGGCACTCAGAGCTCTGGGAGGCTGGGTGCAGCTGAACCATTTATTTCCATTTATTAGCAATTCAGCACTATGAGTTTGGTCCTGTTCAAGAAGAACTTTCATGGTGATAGATTCATGTATATTGTGATTTACTGATACCATAGGCCTGGCTGAATTCAGTGAGAATATCCAGAACTCAGATTTACAAATAGTGTGTTTATTGAAGCAAATGGAAAGGAGTCCAAGGTTGCTGGTGATAGATATAAAAACTACAGAGTGTGTCTGGACAGAAGGTATAGTAACAAAGATTTATTAGATATATACAATAAAATATTCCTGTTCCAATGCAGTTGGAGGCAAAAATCTCACCTAAAAGTATCCTTTTGTGAGAGGAAGAGAGAAAAAGTCCACCAACTGATCCTGAGCAAGCAGAGCTGGTTTTCTCCTGCTTTATTCTTCCTCTTTTCTCTTCTCTTTTGCTTTGCTGTGAATCCTCCCCTTTTTTTATACAATAATTTTTAGTCCTTCCCAAAGAAACTGACAACTATATGTCATAGACTAGGTGTGGGTGACAGAAGTCATATGTGTAAGGCATCTCCTCTTTTCTCTTCATTTGCATTCTAAGAAGTGTGAGAGTTAATAGGCAAATAACACTTAATGAGAGTCTTGGTTACTTTTGGTCAGCATTTATGGTTGATACAAAAGGTTAAATAATCACTTTGGTTCATCAGAGGCATCATTTTGTTGTTAGGCTTTGCTCAAGACAGGAGCAGGATCAGCAAGAAGCCCTTTTCAGCCCTTTTCTTGATCATCACTGACTTCAACCAACTCTGTAGCATGTGACAATTTATCACACCTCTCTTTTCCTGTTGCCCTCAAAGAAGGGAACCTGTTGGCATTAACTTGGCACACAGCAGCAATCGTTTTTATTTGCTGAAAACATTTTTCATCCCAAAATAACATTTAAACACACGAGAAGTTTAGCTGCAGGCAACTTTCGTTTCAAGGGCATTTTATAATTGAGAAAATAAAAAGCAAAACCCTTTCACAATCACAGAATATTTCACACTGATGTTTTAGAGATGCAACACCAGATACTTTCTTTTGAAATTATTTGTCTGAAATATTTGATACTGGTCTAAGTGTAGTTCGGCTGGCAAGAGCACATCTTGAATTTTCTAACTGACTTTGTTTCAAAGATTCAAACTGAAACTATAAAAAACACTTCTGCTGCTATCAAGCTAGGATGCAGCGAAAAAATCTAGCAACGTGGCTTCCTTCAGAGGCAGAAAAGAAGCAAAAGCCTTTATTAAAGAAGCAAGCACACTTTTATAGACTAGATCATGGAACTGAGGATAGATTTGATTTCATTGATGCAAGGAAGGTATCACCCCTTGTCACGTCTCTCATGCACCCTGCAGGTGCTTAATCTTTATTATTAATTCTTTCTCTTATATTTTCCTTTGAGCAGCCTGAGAAAATCCAAACTGCTTTTTCCCTGGCTTTCACCAGTATCCCACACACTTCATTTATTTTTTTGAGAGAAGAGGCAAAGAACAATATTTTTCTGGTTTGAGCCAAGAAAAACTTTTAAGATTGCATATTAACCTCTTAGATAGAAAGCCCCATTCACAGATTTTTATATTTCATTTTTCTGTACAGAAACTCTCTCCCTGTGTTAGTTGTCCTAAGCCCCCTTGCAGCTGCCCGGAGATTAGTGGGAGCAACTCTGTAGGAACCCATTCCTAAATTCCCAGGCCAAGGTGCTGCTGGCATTTTGAGGAAGACACTGATGTGCCATCATCACTTGTCATCTCCAAGGAACTGTAAGCTGGGTGGCAGCTGAGGAATGTTCCTTTGGCTGAAGGTGCCCTGTGTCTGCTTCTGGGCTGTCATTTCTCTTAGTCCAGCACCAAAACATTGTAAGAGGCGTTTGGGAGGGACTCAGGGCAGGGTGTGAGAGGTCAAAGTGGAATGTCTTCTAACAGCTGAGCTGTAGGCTCATTGCCATGGCCCAGAGCATGTTTAAAGGTTGGATTCTTGTTTTGATTGGCAAGGGAGTTCTCTCGAAAATGGATTTCCTGTTATTTTCACTTCCTCCCATGTCCATCAACACAAACTATCTTTTCTTCCTTCTTTCTTGGCTTTCCTGACCACAGACTAGTGACTGTTAGCTTATTCATTTGGAATCTGGCATTTCCTAACTGATCTGATTAGAGTTAATTACTAATTATTTGTATTACTATAACCCTGATGTTATACGCACCATGGGAATAGAATTTAATTATGGAATAATATCAATCAGATGCATAAATTAAAATGTTCATGTGGACCAATTTTCTACTTTCAGCTGTATGATCTGCCAGTCTTGGACGAGAAAAAAAAAGCTCTTTCTCTAGCTTTTTCTCTCTAGCAGGAAAATGGGGAATTCTTCAAAATTAGGTGGAGGGGCTCTCAGTTGAATAAAGGGGACTCACAGTTCTTGGGTGTGTAAGAATAATTTTTCTGGATGGATTTTTAACAAGAAAAGTTGTTAATGAACACCATTTTAAGCTCTGTGGCTCTCTCCATGAGGATAATTCTGGGCAGGATTATGTGCAGGATTTACTCCCACTTCCCAACCCTGCATAGATAGCTGGCACAAAGCTGCCTGTCGCCTCAGTGATATTTGGGGCAGACTGGGCGCTGGGTCAGGGGTGAGATGAATGTAAGGAGATGTTTCTCCTGGCAAAACTCTCTGCAGATGTTCTGAGCAGGTGTGCCCAGGCTCTCTTGGCTTACAGGCTGTTCCTACTGCTCTTGACTTGGTGTGTTGGGGTGATGTGGCCAGCAATGTGTATTCTATCCCCATCTGTTGAAGCCGGGTGGGGCAGTGATTCCTTATCTCTGTGGCACACATTACCTGCTAATGGGCCATCTTTAAAACCAGATGGGGCAATTATCTTTATCTTTTCCAAATCCCATCCTCCCTCCAGGAAGATACCATCTGCTGCTGGCCCATTGAGTCCCACTGCATGACTGATAAAATTCCATCATCCCACTGGGAGATGCTCCAGCCAGGGGGAGGGGCCAAGCTTTTCCTACCTAGATAAAAACTGAAATTTTGGACAGCAAGTTACCCTCTTTCCACTGGATTCCAGAGGAAAACTGGACCTTTCCACATCATCCCTGGACCTTCAGAGGAAAACTGCACCTTCTACAGGAGCACTGCTTCAGCTGAACCACATCTGCCACTGCAGGAGGATGCAGCCACCATTTAATGGGACTGCTACCAACACCCTGACTGACTGACAGGGTGTCAGGTGGTATTCTGACTCTGTCAGGGTTGGGATTTTTTGTTGTAATACTGTATTTCTATTTTAATTTTCCTAGTAAAGAATTGTTATTCCTAATTCCCATATCTTTGCCTGAGAGCCCCTTAGTTTCAAAATTGTAATAATAACTTGGAGGAGGGGGGTTTACATTCTTCATTTCAAAGAGAAGCTTCTGCCTTTATTGGCAGACACCTGTCCTTCAAACCAGGACACCTGGGAAAAGCCAAATGCATCCACAGTTTGTCTGCCTCACGGCTAACACCAGTCCACCAGAAGTTACCTTGTGTGACCTTCTGCCATGCAGTCAAAGTGGAGCTGTGGCCACACAGCACCCTTAAAATACCTAAAAACAGCCACCCTACAAATCATGCATACACCTTCCAAGCAAAACTGGCTGGGACAGAAGTCTTCTTCCAGAATTCCTCACGTGTGATTCACGAGCTCACACAGAAGATGTCTTTTTGCAAAAGTTTTTGATTATCAAACTCCAGGTAGGCACTATTCTTTATAAGCTCAATATCTTCCCTGGAATTCCTTTTTCTTTGAGGTCCCAGACTCAAGTTCTCCCAAGGTTTAGGTATCCTTTCCCATCTTAACCCAGGTGTGGGGCAAGTGGGCCCAGCAGCCATCACCCACAGGTGAATGGGACAGTTCAGGGCTTCCCCCTCTAACCACAGTGTTTTGGACAAAGCAACATCTACAGCATATCTCCAACTTCTCCAGAGAGTGGAATAGCCTTTGCCACACTCTGGCCCATCTGCACCCAGTCTGCTAAGAAATGGTGAAACTTACCCTTTCTAAAGGACTTCCAGCAAATGCTGAGGGACTTACCAACTCTGCATAATCCTACAGATGGACATTTACTGTTGTTGTAAACTTTCTGTTGATGAAAGCAGCAGTGGAACAATACCAGGTAATGAATATATTGGAGGGAGCAGAAGATACATCTTGAATGTGTAACTAGATCTTGCTTTGACTTCAATTTCTCTGCTTAATTGTGGGTGTGCTCTACACATTCACCCCATACAATAGAACTAAACCCAGGAACTGTTAGCATCACTGGTTACCTCTGGAGAATTTAAAAACTGAGTGAAAGGAAATGTACTTCTGTTGGTGGAAAATGAGCTGAATGCTTATGAATTTCAGTCAACTACAGGCAGGAACTGAAATACCAACATCTCCTGCTTCTTTCCATACCTTACTCCTTTCTTCAGAATTATTTTTTTCTTTCTTCCTCTGTTCATTTGATTTTCTCCACTGTTGTTGATGTGGCTTGCATTAAAAAAAAAAAGCTTTGAATAGAACCAGCATAAGAAAGCTTTGATACACCAGGATGGAGCTTGGATAGCCAAACACTCAAACTACAAAACCAGGATACCAGTGCCTGGTGAGAAAATTTTGAACCATTATACCTTTTGTCCTTTGATTTTCAATTTTTGTGTTTTTTTGAGTTTTGGTGGGTTTTTTTATTTTATTAAGATTTTAGTATTTTTATCTCCTAGGACACATAAGTTGTATTGGAATAAAAGGCTACAGAGAAATTAACTTATTTTCTTGAAATAGTCACACTTTCTGTGTATCTGTGTACATATATATGTATGTATTTTTAGATAATGAAGCAATAAGTATAATTTAAAATTTCAGCTAACAGAATTATATGGTTTTATAGAGAAACAGATTTTTACAGCTCCTGCTAATTAGTTCATGACTCTGATGGAGCAGCTGAAAAGCTAGACCAAAAAAGTTGCATCTAATTTTCTAACTTAATTTCAAACTACAAATTGTTAGTTTTTAATTTTATGTTGAAATGCTAAAGGAATATTAAGGACTCATGTTTTCCAAAATTTGTGGCTGCAAAAGTTACCCAGACAAGGAGACTGAGTTTCATCTTGATTCTGTCATGCTTTGCTCCTTAAAGGTAAAAAAAAGAAAAAAAAAGGACCCAGGAAAAAGAAGGTGTTGAAAATAAAGCTTGAAGTGAAGATTAATTGAGAGGAGATGCCAAATAAAAAAAGGAGAATGACAAAGGAATGGTGAAGTTACCTTCTACAGACCATTTAAATTTTTTAAAGAGAACTTTTTTCATCCTTATCTATTTCTTCTCACACAGCACACAATTACATCTCTGTCAGAATTCCTGTGATGAAGAACAACCAGCTCTGATTGCTGTGGGGATTTACTGTTGCAGTTCCCTTCCCAGCAGGTTTTTTTTAGCACTGAGATTTGTAAGAAGTCCTTCAAGAGCCTACTTGGATGAGGTGCTTAGTTGGACTGCAAGCCTTCCTGCAGACACTTCCAGAAGTTTAGAATTACCACCTTTGACACTTAGACATGCTGAGGTTCTACTCTGCATTTTGAGAAACCTGGAAAATGCAGACTCCAGAGCCACTCAGACTGTGCTGTGAAAACTTTCATCATTTTCCTCCTCTGCTTTACTACTCCTATGCAACATGTAAGCAAATGTGCCATGAAAATTTCCAGTGAAACCCATTCCACTGTAAAAAAAAACCCACAATAAAATATACTGTTAATGCCCTCATGCTCTCCAACCTTCCTTTGACTTTGAGGCCACCTGTAGGAGGCAGAGCCTCTCCATCTACCACGTTCCATCTCTGCTGGGTCTCAGCACTCAGGTCTGAGCCAGCCACACGTAAACTTGAACAGCAAAAGCATTTGAGCCCTGCATCAACAGCAGCCCTGCTCCAAGATGTTCCCCTCTAATGGCCCCTCTGCTCTTAGCCTTTCTCCCTTCCTAGGCTGTGGAAATTCTGGTAGCTCACCAGCAAAGAGAAAGGGTTAAAACACACAAGACCATTCCATTAATTAAGCTGGGTAAAAACTGACTTCCCTTTGGAAAACAAACAAACAAACAAAAAAACCCCCAAAAAACAAAAAACCAAAAAAAACCCCCACAAAAACCATAAAACAACCCCAAAACAACAACAACAACAGCAACAAAACAAACAAACAAACAAACCCAAAAAACCCAAAGTGACACAGAAAGTTATATTTAAAGCCTTGCTTCCCATCAAAGTGAACACCTTCATCTGGGTTGTTCTGGCTTGCCTAGTCCAGGTGACTTGAGGAGAGCTATAAACTCTCCCTCATTTAGAAATGAAGAGCATTTCCTGGTCTGCTTCCTGATTCCTGGTGTCTTGGTTGGAGGTGGGTCACCCTCAGGATGGCTCATTCTTGCACCTGGAGGATGCTGTCCTTCAAGACCCATCACCTTTACCTAAGCCACTTTGCCCTTCAAACTGCTTCCCATGGGATCCCCTGCTCTGAGGCACATCTGAGGCTCTGGCTTCTGAGAAATTCCTGCTTCTGTCTTCCCAGAGCAGTCGAGCCCAGAACAGCATAGTATGGTACAGGCTAGCAACAATTTGACAAAACTGTAAAACCATAAGCAGAGTGAAAGGGATAAATAACATCAATCCAGGACAGTGCTGTAGAAATCTCCCTACTGGATCTATTATTTGAGGAATTAAAGGGAATACAAGGCAGATCAATCAGTTTTCATGGAAAATAAGCCTTGTCAAACAAACCTGATTTCACTCTGTGATGAGATTACAAATTTTGTTGATAAAGGGAACTGTCCAGATGTAATAGGTTTAGATCATCAGAGCGCTTTTGACTTATTATGAAATGATATTTGGGTTTAAAATGTTGTACTGTATGGCATCAATAAAGCTTGAAATAAACAGGTTAAGGGCTGCCTACCTGACAAATATCAAGAAGAAGCCAGTAAGGGGAAACCAACACAGCCTTGGTGAGGTGGCATGAAGAGCAAGACTATGCCCAGAATTCTTCTTCTGCTTTCAGCTGTGCTCTGGGAGTTGATGCAAATAAAATTGGCAAATGAAGCAAAATCCAGCAGCTCAGCAGAGACTGATAAGATGATGCTGTGACACCAAGATATCTGGGTCACTGAGGATGGGGGGATCAGAACTAGCTTGAATATACACAGTTATGTGTCTAGAAAGGAGAAACTTCTAGGATAGAGACTGCAACCCAAAATGGGAAGTGCAATGGCTGTAGGGCTCAATGTGGCCTCACAGAACAAGGATTGGCAGAAAGACAAAAATCCTTATCTACCAATCGATGGCATGTGGCTGAGTTTTCATACTTTGATGAGGACATCAGTTCTGGCTCAATACAATCTTCTGGCACCTGAAGATCAAGAAATGGAAATGTCAAAGACAGAGAGGGAAAATGCTACATAAATTATCCAGATCAGACCCAGCCTCTCATACACAGCTCCTTCTGGTAGGTAGGGGAGATTCTGACACACAAACAGGCCTGGGAATAATGGGCTGTGTTACTTCTAATTTATAGCTTCCTGGCCACTGTAATTTGCAATTTTTCCCAAATGAGACATTTGCATGTTAATTGCCTGCTACCAATTGCAAAACGGACAGTACATGTCCTGAAAAATAACACCAGCCCCTTTGGGGAACATTAAAAAACAGTGTTGAAATCTCACCTGGGGCATTTTAGATTTAGAGGCTTAACCAACCAAAAATGGCAGTTTTTAGGATTTTTTTTTTTTGTTTGTTTTTTTGTTTTTTTTTTTTTTTTTTTTAAGGAAAGCAGAAAGAAGCTGCCAAAAGTGTCTTTTAACCATGTGGAGCTTGCCAAGGTGAGTTCAGCAGTTCTATCTTGAGACAGCTAGATAGCATAATTTTGGAGATTTTGTAGTTTATCTTTTTCTTTCTGTTTTTTTTTTTTTTTTTTGGTGGGTTTTTTTTTTTGTTTGTTTTTTGTTTTTTTTGTTTTCTTTTTGTTGTTTGTTTGTTTGTTTGTTTGTTGTTTTTACCGAAGGTGGTGGGGAAGGAAAAAGAAGAAATACAATAAGTAAAGAGAAGGCGAATAGCAACCTTCACTAAGGGAGCTGGATCTCCATGATAAAAAGTGCAGGCATGAGCTTTTTGGAGGATACAAGACAGCCCATTGCATACAAAACCCAGAATCTGTGTAATTCCTCTGGGCCAGCTGGTCCCCTGAGGACGTGCAGGTCACCATGGCAATAACATTGCAGTTCTTCTTTCCTCAACAAATGCAACACAGGTACTGCAAACAGAGCTGAGTGAGCTCTCCAGCAGCACGAGTAACTACTGCTCCCACCTGCCCCCAACTCCCAAAATGGCTTGGAGCAGCCCAGAGGAGGCTGGAATAAAACCAGCCCACATGAAAGGAAAAACAGGCACCATATAGGCAAGCAGCTTCTTCTTCAAATATTTGAGAATTAACCTTCTTGGCATAGAGCTGGCCAAGGGAAGTGGTGAAACAGCAGAAGGAATTTGGTACTGGGAGGACCGTGCCTAGTTTAGGTCAGCTCATTTGACATCATAACCAGGGTCAAGGGAGATGTTTTGTTTAGTGTTTTCTCATGACCTGCCTGTTTGGCATCAAGCTGTCTGCTATCAAGCTTTGTCTCATTTCCCTCTCCAGGCATCCATACTGCAGTCAATATTGCTTCATGCAAGCCGTGTTTTCCAGCAGACACCAAAGAGTTTCTGTCTCAGGGAAGGCTAAATTGCAGTGGGATGTGCAGAAACAAACAGGTTTGCTGCCCCATAGTCAGTATCAGACATCACCTCTTCATTACAATCATTTCTGTTGAAACACCACACAACCACTGAGGGCATGTAGGAAAGCTCTCTCCATTATGTGGGAGATGAAGTTTTTATTTAAAAAGTTTTTATTAGAAAATGTTGAAAGGGCCCTAAAGGTCTTATATCAGTAACATGTCTCACAGACTGGCATGCAACTGGGTATTCTTTTATTTTCCTAAGGACAGCAAAACCTGTCCTTGAACCAAGGACTTGGAAGACTCAGGAGGAGAATTTCATCAGCACTGGGAAGGTAACAGGGCTGTTCATCAGGTGGGATATGCCAGAAAATTAAACCTAAATCATATGGTGGAGAAAAGCTGTCCAGGATGCTTTTCCTGTATATGGGCTAGCAGGTTGAAATGAAAGCTGAATAGTGGGATTTTACAAGCTAAACCTGCATGCTTTTAACCTGAAGCATCCCTGGGCTGAATCTTTCACACACTTGCCATGAGAACAAACAGCTGCCCTACAGCCAGCCCCTTGCAGTTCTAAAACACATGGTGCAAATCTTCCCTCAGAAACCTAAAATGTACTGCTCACAACACTAAAGCTAGGTGTTGTCCTCTGCTTTCAAAACGCTGATTAAAAATTCATCACAACATTTACAGTAGAAATTTTGAACGTAATTATAACTGTAACTCTTTTTGTTTTAATAATTTCTTGCTCAGTTTAAATACTTAAAAGTTTTGTTATATTTAAAAGGTAACAACAGTGGACTCTCATATAGTCTGGGTTAATTTTTTCAGCTTTCAAAAAAGAAAAACCAAAACTGAAAACATGATAAATACCTCTGAATTCCAATAGCAGTTAAATGTACATTTCTCTTGCAATCAGATTGCGTTCATGGAACATGAAAAAACGCACATATCCAAAAATGCACACTTCAGTTATAGGGATTGAGCTTGATGACTTGTGAAAACACCCCTCAAATCTTCCCTGGGTGTTTGTCAGTCTGCTGGCCTGTGAGTCAGCTTAAAGTTTCAGTTTGAAATTGGTTTGTAGGATTCTCACAGAAACTAAGGAAAGCAGAGTGCTAATTAAGTGCTTTTATCCCACTGAACGTCAGGTACAACTCAAAGCAGCTGCACTGCAGTGTTTTCCCTGCAATGGCCCACTTACACCTCCTGAAGGCTCCAGGCTGAGCCAGGCTGGAAAATATATTTCTGCCTTTTGTGTTCTTAGCTGGCTGAGGGGGCAGGGGCTGTACAAAAACTGTGGAGTGCATAAAACTGACTGATGCTCACCTGCAAGCACAAAGAGCTGCAATTGCTCCTGGGCCATTGCAGACAGATTTCCCCTGCCAGAAAAAAGCAGGATCCCCATAGGTCAGAACTGTTATTAATAATGTGGAGAGGTCTCATTGTACATCATAAGTGCTCATTTGACCATGATAAAGATAGTGATGAGAGGAAGCGCAGAGACTTCTCAGCTCAGTGTGAATGCTGCACCTTAAATCACAGAACAAATTAAATTCTAAGGGAAAATGCTATAAGGCATTTGGCCAGGGTGCCTGAGCTGGAGAGTTATTTACAGTTTCTTTCTTTCAACAGCAAGTTTTCTGAGTGAAGCTAAAGCAAATATTCACTGGGGAATCTAATTTGTAATAGACATCAAATGCTAAAAAGAAGAAAAGGATGGCAGAGGAGATCAGACATGCTAGAAAGAGATAGCCTCGTCCACATTTAATTATTGACTCACAGACTTCTAAATAAGCTCTCAAGAAAAATGTATAACAGTTCAAAGTAAGAAATTTGGACATGCAGGATGCATTCCCCCTTGTAATATTCTATCCCCAGCCAACACACTGCATTAGTGTACAGGAACTGAAGATTAAATCCTTCAAAACTGTTATCTCCCTATTAAAACTCAGGATAAGCCCAGATGAATTTTAATTTTACCATCAAAGCAAAATTGAGTCAAAATGCCATTTAAAAAAAGGCATAAATTACTCTCCACAAACAGGACTGGTCTCATGACCAAATCTGTACTTCCCAGGCTTTTCTTTTTTGAAGTCCCTTGCTTTGAAGCCCACTAACTCCAAGATAACAATTTTTTGCTCTTCTAGGTAAGCACTTAACTTCCATTGGGAACATGAAATATGAAAACTTTGACCTGGACGATTAAAAAAAAGAAAGAAAGAAAAAGAGAAAAGTTAGAAGTGCAAACTTTCATGTATGGAAGGTGTTTAGCTAGGGGAAATGTGGTCCTGCTGCTGAATGGGATGGGGGACCTGGTGACACAGGGCATGGAAAAAAAGTGAGGTGTTGAATGAATGCCTTCCTAACTTCAGCCTTTATTAGTAAAATCAGTTTCAAAAATGTCAGACCCTGGAGACCAACAGGCAAGTCTGGAGCAAGGTGGAAGAGGATCAGGTCAGAAAATGCCAGAACAAACTGACACATGTAAGGCCATGTGCCCTGGTGAGATGTACTTGATAGTGCAAAGAGAGCTGACTGATATATCCCAACCTACATCCCAAAGGTTCCCTTTGTTCCAGTGTTTGAGACAGCTTTGGTTCAGGGCACAGAGCACTGAGCACCTTGGCAGTTTTATCAGCTGGCAGCAAGGCCCTGCTATGTATTTTATCTTGTTTGTTTGTGAAATTGATCCTTATTGGTTTGCTTTGGCACTTGGACAAAAAGAAGTTAAAACCCTTAAAAATGTCAATGGGGTTGTTTAAGTGAATTCAGCAAATACAAGTGCCAGTCTCAGAATGAAAACATACGAGCATGTTAAAATAGCAACACTGCCTCGGATGACTCATATTCATTGAATTTTAGAACAATTTAGATTGGAATGGAACTCCAGAGGTCAGTTAGCCCATCCATCTGCTCAAAACATGTCTAATCAGATCAAGGGATGCTTGTCAACTCCTCATGCATTACAGTCTGTGTTTTCTAAAGCCTTTTCCAACCCTCTCAGTACATTACCAGGGAGAAGACAGCTACGACTCCTACAATCTACAAGAAGGAACTGGAAGAAACAGTTTGTCTGATCAGAGCTGTAAATGAAACACAAACTCCCCCCATGGGTTTTTGAGTAATTTTAATGTCAGGTTGTTCTGGATCAGCCTTCTGGAATGACCAGAAGGTGGAGCTCAGCATGGAGTGGATACATGGCACTGGAGATGCTCTCCAGCCCTGCATCCATTTGCTCACCATCAGGCCACAACACAGTCCCCAGCACAGGGCCAAACACTCCTAGGGACTAGGGAAGACAATCTCTGAAAGGAAGCCCAGACATAAGACTTTTACCTGACCAGAGCATCTCTCTTAGGTGCCATTCTCCACTAAGTGGGATCTCAGGGCATAAAGGAATGAGCACTGGGATCACACACAGCAATTCAATCTCCATCTGCTCCAGAAGAACCCAGGGACATTATCCTGTGTTGTCAAAGTTGTTAATGAAATATTTGGCTTCATTGGTAACATGCCAGCCTGCCTCAAAACAGATAGCAAAATGAATAGATCAGGACAGGGGAACAATGACCCAGAAATCTAACAGACAGTGTCTTGCAAACCATGACAAAAAGAAGATGGAGAAGAGCAAAGAACTCATAGAGAATATTTCTGATTCACCGAACTCAGCAAAAAATTTGGCCACCCTCATTTGAATTTTTGACTACAGAAGAGAAGAAATAAATTCAAATCTAAAAAAAAGTTTTAAAAAAAACCTGTTCTTGGCCATGAGATAGGGACAAAGAAATGCTTTTAGACTGCATTTATGTTTCCAGATAGAGAAGAAAGAAGGGTTCTGAAAAGAGAGAAAAATCCTTCAAAATTCTGGAGCAGATGCCTTATAGAGTAAAATGTATTCCAGAGCTCTTCCCTGTATTAAATTATATCAATGTAGGTTATCAAAGTTACTGAGAAGTGTGAATTCTTCCATTAATAAAAAAAAGAACCAAAAAAAAAAAAAAAAAAAAAAAAAAAAAAAAAAAAAGGCAAAATACAGTTCAACACTGAAAGCTGAGCATATCTAAAAGGAATAAAAGGAATTACTTCCTGAAAGGTGGCTGTAGTCAGGTGGGGGTTGGTCTCTTTCTCCAGGCAGCAACTGACAGAATGAGATGACACAGTCTTAAGCTGTGCCAAGGGAAATGTAGGTTGGATGTTAGGAAAAAGTTTTATACAGAAAGGGTGATAAAGTAAATGGTTTGCCCAGGGAGGTGGTGCAGCCACCACCCCTGGTTGTGTTTAAAAAAAGACTGAATGTGGCACTCAGTGGTATGGTCTAGATGAAGTGTTAGGGTATGGGTTGGACTTGATGATATTGAAGGTCTCTTCCAACCCAGTGTTTCTGTGATTCTGTGAATACAAATCAATCCCTCAGGAACTTCCCTCAGGACACAGCAGAATCACTGTCACTGTAAGTCTACAGCCAGCCAGGTAAAGGATCCATCCTAAGTCAGGAGTCGGGGGCCAGATAGGGAAATCACTGGGTGAAGTTTGAAGGCTTAAATTTATTATACAAGGGGATGATACAGAGCCATAATGAGCTTATCCAGCTTTAAGATCTATGAATGATGGAGTCCTGCTTTTGTTTTTGCAGCAGACAATGTCTTGGATGCAAGTCCTCAGAACTCCACTGCATACACTATATCTGAGCTAAGGAAGTGGGAACACCAGCTGAGGATACTGCTTATGGGATGGAAATTTACAGAAATGAAACTAATTAGCAGCTTCCCAAGCTCAGCAGTATTCATCTGACTCTGCTACACTGAGTATGCTGAGAACACTCTGGCTATAATTATGCAGTCCTGTTCATTGCTCCACTGCCCAGACCAAGGTTTATAGAGTGAAAGGAAATTTTTGATTGTTAACCTTGGCTGTTAGTTACTGCTTTTACTTCATCTTATCCCAGCCACAACTGATGTTTATGTTTCCTACAGGCTTTAAGAGGGTTTCACAGTTGCTTTTTAGGGATTGTTTCCATCTGGCAACATTGCAAGAGAGCCATTGTCCTTCTTGCTTGGGAGGATTCTGCATCTCAAAGACAGATTCAGAACTGCAAGCTGGGAAGGTCAGTTCAGATTCTCCATTCCTCACACCAGCCTTGCTGGCAAACCAGGGCAGTTCAGATTCTCCCACATATTCCAGTGTTACTGACACTTCCCTTGGATCCAATACAGATCCTTTCATACAGCAGTTTTACAAGGTGATCTTCAAGGCATCCAGAACTGCTTCATCATTGCTTTGTAAAATGACACTTATCTTTTATTATGTGCTGATTATATTGCAAACAGGCATTACCCTCACATTATCAGCTGCCTCTGATTTATTGCCAGATTTATTATAGATCCATAATGGGGTCAGATTTATGCTTTCATTTACTTTTACGTCTTAAAGAGACCAGCACGGGTTACATTTATCTTCTTTCCTGATATTTAACTGAAAGACATTTCTTTCCTGCTTTCTAACCAGAGTTCTCTTTCAAACAATCAAAATCTCCCTTGCCATACAGAGAGAAACATGGCAACTGACACTTTCAAACAAAATTTTGGCTCACTCACTACAGAATATGCCACAGAAAGGGTGCTTTTCTACACTGAGCAAGTACTTTTGCCAAGAAGAAAAAGAGGAAAAGGAGTCAAGTAAAGGAATCTCCCAGTCACTACCACCGTACAGCCTTCTTAATTAACCAGACTCTTAATAACATTAATACCTCTAAATCAGCAGCTGTTTTTTCCACACAGAAATCCTTACACCTCTAAATGTGACAAGTGAAACCCAGCATTGATCCAGCACATCTTAATTTATCATCTCATGTAGATCCTGTGCATGAAGTGCCTACTCTGCTCTCCACGGATAAACTGTGAAGATCTCCTGTTACAAGCTAGGAATGAAAACAGAAGCACAAGGCTGCAGAGACACAAGCCCCTTCCTGGATGAAGCAGAGCTCAGTAAACGAATATCTGAGTACTGCATCTAAGAACTGTGCAACATCAGGTCAGGTATAGGCAGCAAAGTTATCCATCTCACTGGTGTGGGTAACATGGGCTATTGCTAATAGACTGCTTTTCATTAAAATATTGGTCCACATTGCACTTCCAAAATGGAGAATGCCTTGATTTAAGCTTTTCTCTGGCTACAAACACTTCAGCATATATTTTCAAGTAGTTTCGTCCTCATTTCCCTAAAGACTTCTCACTTGAGAAATATTAAATGCCTTCTCATTCTGCTTCCTCTATCATCTGAATTGTTTTTTTTTTTATATTACCATGGTTTCAAACTGGGATGATAGAATTAGAGTAGATAAAAGGAAGTTTTATACAATGATGGCAGTGAAACTTTGGAACATCTGTGAAGTGTAAATGCCCAGATATCACTGCAAATATTCATGATCATGTTGGACAGGGCTCTGAGTGACCTGGTTTAGTTGGAGATGTTCTTGCTCATTGCCAAGCAGTTGGACTGATGACATTTAAAAGGTTCAGTCTACCTCAAACTGATCTATGATTATGTGATCCAACATTTCTGACGTTTGCTAGATGGGTTCAAAGTCAAAAGGAGTCCAAAGACTCACAGCCTGCTAGAGAATGGAGCACATTTGTGCTCTTTGAGAAGAGCCAGGGCAGCAGCACTGGGCTCTAGTTTAGCCCAGGATCCTGCTTGGCCTGGGTACTGTACACACTGCCTACCTGCATGTCATGGTCCAATGATAAGAGATGCCTCTGCCAAATTAAGGTGCAAAAGAGACCACATTCCAAAGTCAATAGTATGGATTTCATTTAACAGTAAATGTGACGTGGAGAGATAGAAAGATATAGGCAGAAGGGGGTGGGGAGGGAAGAGACAGAGAGACAGAGAAGGATTAAGTAGAAATACATCACCATGACATGGATCCCTGCAGAGTCCTGCTGGTCCTTCCTAACCCTGGTCTTTGGTAGTGGGGGTTCCTGAGTAATTCCTCTGGGGGTATCACTTTTATACAGTCCAAGTCCTGGGTTTCCAGAGCATGGATGCTATTCCCACAACTTGGGCTGGCACGTGTGTTGCTTCCCACAGCTTGCCACCGTGTGAATGGCAGCCCTGGAATTAATGCCTTCCTGTTTGGCCATCTGTGCTTACCTCAAATTCACGTGGTGGTGGCTTATCTTATGGGAACTTTCTTCTCTAAGAGTGCTCTGAGACATGCAAATGCATCCTTTAAATCCTCACACTGCACTCATAAGATGGGGACACTGGGCACCTGCACTGAGCTCCCCAATCCAGGTGGATTTGTGTGCACTCACGGCTGCTGAGCATGGAGAGAAGGCAGAACCAGTTTGGCTCATTCCTGGGCACCAGCAGAATGCAGCAACAAGAGATGCCTTGATTTATGCCAGGCAATGCCTGATCACAAAAAATTGCTTTTAGCACAGAAAGCTCCTTAAAATTCAATGCTGTTTTTGCTTGGCAGTGCTCCAGGACCCATGATCACTGTGATGAAATCCAGCATCCTCCAGCACAACAAGGCTTGCTGCTGACACCCAGGCCTGAAAGGGAGTTTGGGAAACCCATTTACACAGGCCCCAGACTGGCCACAAATGTCACCTCTGTGGCAGGGCAGGTTTTCAGCAGAACAGACACCTTTTGAACACAAAACCTCCTTGCCACTGCAAGGGACTGCAGGGTCAGACCAGTGTCACAGTGTGGTTCACATCACCCACTACCACACAACCTGGTACAATCCACCCCAGGTGGACACTCCAGCCAGAGCAACCAGGACAACCTCTCTGGGTGAGCTGGCAGTACCCCAGACCATTTACAATACTATGGCAAAACTCTTCTACATTTCACATTTCAGTCAGTATAGAGACACTTCAGATATTTTTACTAAAAACTTTTCTCACCTTATTTCATTTCCTCCTGCTACTCAGAGCTTGGACTACTTAAAATCAATATCACAAAAAAAATTAAATTAAATGTAACACCTTTCATCAGCTGGGCTGAACAATCCTTTGCCCTATTTCAAGGTGACAGGGAATCCCAAATTTGCCTCCCTGAAGTGCTCATGCAGGTACCCAACCTAACTTGATTTTTAATAAACTTTTGCATGGAATATGCAACAGACATGGATAAGCTGTGTTTTATCAGGAAAGGATGAAGCATGCAGTGTTCTTTCAACTCACTTTTTAAGCTCTCTGCTACACAAAGCACAGTGTGGAGGCATAGCAGCCATGCAGGGCTTACTATCTTCACACAAAACAGCTCTCTCTGGATTTGGTCCACTGATCTCTTCCAGTGCCAATGTATGGTGTAATGACAGTCTCTGTGCAATATCCTGCTCTACAGCCTAGAAAATTCAACTCATCTCTCAACACTCCTGTACCTTCAATCTTCTCTGTCCCACAGAGATGTGTACTTCCACATCTGAGTATACAAGCAGTCACCTCTTACTTGCCTTTCTTCTTGAGAAACCAGCAGCTGAGTTCTCCCTCATTTCTGTTTTGGGTTTGCTGGCAGGGGATTTTTGCTCCTTATTTTTTCTTCCTTTTTGTGTTTCATTTGTTTGTTTACTGTAATGTGTTTTGCACTAGCAAGGTGAGGTTAAGCATTGTGAGGTCATGGCATGGCTGGAAAAGAACATGGGAGAACATGGCATGGCTGGAAAAGAACATGGGAGAACATGACATGGCTGGAAAAGAACATGGGCTCATGGGAGAAGAACACCCTCAGAAGGATGTATATTACAGTAACTACCGGTGCTGATGAACACAATTTTGTCTTGGGAAAGCAGAAAAATTTGGAGGGGCTGAGTTTACTAACACAGGTTATTAGGAAGACTGGTTTTAGTGAGACAACATCTTTCCATGAAATAAAAAAGATGATGATACAATACAACCCTTCTTGTAGAAACCAGGCAAAACCCAGATCAAGTCAGAAGCCAGGAAGCAGGGAGATGTCACTGGCAAGAATAAAACCCAGCCCTGCACTTCTGAGTGTGCAGCAGCCCAGTGCTTTTGGAGTCCAGAAACCAGAAGGGACCAGGGCATGGCAGCTTCCCAGCACCCCCATTAAATCAGGCTGTTCCTCAGAACCTGCCAGCTGCAGGAGTGAGCACAAATGAGCAAGGCAGACACAGGATTGTGTGGGATTTTACAGCTCTTTTTCCTCTCACTGACAGTCCTGCAGCTTGTCTCTCTCCCAGACCTGCAACATCTCACCAGAAGTCCTACAGCAGAGCTGTCCAGAGCCTCGGTGGCAGGATTTCCCACCTGAGTTTTCTATGCTAGTGTTCCTATGGCTTTGAATATTCTAATGTTATGGGAAGTTCCAGAACGATCCCATCTGCTCTTCTTTTATTTACCCCTTATTTTGTAGCTCTTGGTTTACATTAACACAAAAATAAATCTTTGTGAATAACAGTCACAATAGATATAAACCATTTATACTGTTAGCTTTTCCTACAGGGTCAGCCAAGCCTGCTCCAGTCTCCTGCTGCACACACTACAGTCAACAGTCAGCATCCACAGGTAGAGCAAAGACACCAAGACAGCTTTCCTCCAGGGCTGGGGGAAAGAGATGGAGCACAGTCAGACCCGGGAGCCTGGGATGCATGGCTGGACAGTTGCTGTAAAACACTCAGTTCAGCACTTGGGCAGCAGGAGAGCATCAATGCCACCAGCCAACAAGAGAGGTAAAATTCAACAGCAAAGCTCAGCTCTGCCTTGCTTTGTTCAGCATATGAACAGTCTTTCAACAGCTGGTGACAGAGGCTGAGAAAACCTCACTGTGGTCCAAGGGGCAGCAGGAGGAAATCAGAGGAAGCAAAAAAAAAAAAAAAAAAAAAATTATCAAGGAGAGCAGGAGATGGAGAGGAACTGTTTGTGCTCCTGAGCATCATCTTCCATGACATCCAGACTGTGCTGTGTCAAACACAGAGCCATGAGACTCAATGAGAAAAGGGAGTCTGCAGCCCAGACAGACAGACAGACAGATGTGTAACATTGATCTCCAGTTCACCCTAGGCCTAACAGAGCACCCTGTGCTCCTGAGACTCCTGTGAGGAATCCTCATCTCCAAATGCCTCAGAAACTCCAGGAACTACCAATAGGGAAGAGAATGGTACAAATTCCAAAGCACTGCAGGATGATTAATGATCACAGCTGAGGGACAGAGCAGGAGAGCCCACCAGGGAAAAGGGAAGCACTGCTGGGCTTTGGAGAGGACTGGAAATGTATCTGCCCCACCTGCTGGGACCCACTTCTGGAAAAGGGTGAAGGACTTCCATCTTCTCCTCCCTTTCCTACCTGCAAAATCTTGCCCTGGGTAGTGGCTGATTAAACACTGCAAACTGCATTATTTAAGACACTGTTGCTGTGATACAAAGCAAACTTCTCTCTCTCAGAGCCAATACCTGTGAAAAACAAGCATCCAGACATACTTAGAGCTCCTGGAGAAGGAATTTAAATTGGTTGGGAAGAGCCTCTGAAAAACAAAAAATCAATGACAAAGTCCATTTCTAAAAGCAACCCCATGAAGAGCTATGTTTTTCTTCACATGACCAGCTCCATTGACCTAAACACACTGAATTATGTTTTGTTGTTGGTAAATAAAACTAACTCAGCAAAAGTCCTTTACTTAATATATATTTTTTTCTATAACTATCTTGAAATATTGGAGAATACCCAAAAGGTGGAGATATACATATATATGTATGTATGTATATATCATTAGTTGTTTATGGTGTCTGCTTCAGACAGTACTGTGCCAGTAGTTTGTGAAAAAAAAAGACATAATAATCTTTTATGAACCAGATGCTTCAAGGTGAACCAACTAAAGAAGCTGCAAAGATTGCTGGAGGATTTATGATCCAAAATCCTTGTGGCCATTTCCAGGTCTGAAGGACAAATTCTCCCTTGATGTTAGGACAAGTCTATTTAGTCCTGTGTGACCAGCTCTCCTTTCCTTTACCACAAGTTAAGAAAACATACTAGACTATTCAAATCCTAAGTTTTCTTTGGATAGTGACTGTCCCATCTTGAGTATGTGCAACACTTATGACCCAGCTGCTAATTGCTAGTCTTGATTTGGGTCCAATAGGGAGGGTTTGGGAAAAAAAGGGATATTTTGGGCACAGTCACAATAAATTAGCAGGCCAGACTGAGAAGGGCCTGTGCTCTCTCTGCATGGATAATCTTTCTAACCTGAGCTTTCTCCCCTGTCTTTTCTCTCTTTAACAGTTTTATTTTTCAGAGCTACAAGATTTTTGTTTTCCCTGCTGAGTGCTGGGTTAACAAATGCAGGAAGCATATATTACAGTATTCTTTGGAGACCACCTACAGCACTGAGATGAACAATGGGCCCTGAACCATGACTAATTTGTAGCCCAGAAATATGGTGCACTTTTTAAATGTAAAACTGTTACTCAGACTTAATAGTTTATTTGAACTAAAACCGTATTATTATCCCCTCATTATTTTACCTGGTATATTTTAGACAACTTATCCCAGGGTTGCCATGGCTACCTGCTGAGTGCTTTTGACTGGAGTGTTTGCAGTAATCAAAATTAAAGGCTTCTTATAAAAAGAATATGCTCTGACTAAAGAAGAACTTGGGCAAAATTGCCCACAATTGTATTCTTTTTCTCAGTGCTGCTGCTGTTGGGTGAGCTTGTGTAGTGGTTTGAAGCACAACTGGAAAATGAAACCCACTCAAGCTGCTCCCTTTTCCCTGCCTCTTCCAATAATGGGAGAACACTAGAAGTTGAGAGTTGAAATAACAATTTACTGAAAATGGCAATAGCCACAATAATATTAATAACAAAGAGTGTACAAAAGAGAGAAAGGGTTTTACCCACAGAAGGGGTAAACAAACAGAACAAACAAAACCAAAACCACTTCAGTGTTAACTACAATCCCATAAAAATCACATGAAAATAAAATTTTGGACAGGACTCTGGAAATCTGTGGTCCAACCTGCAGCTCAGTCTGGGTGCAGACAGTATTAGGACCTTATCCTGACAGATGTTGGAGAACATCTGTTCTGTTGGAGAACATCTATCCAAGGACAGAGGGAGTGTAAAGAAACCAATTCCTAGCACTTCTCAGTGAGGACAAAAGGCAGTGGCCACAAACTGAAACACAGGAAATTGTGTTTGAACACAGCAAGCACTTGGGAGTGACCAAGCCCTGGCAGAGGCTGTGGAGTCTCCAGCCTTGGCAGATGTGCAACCAGGTCTAGGTCCCATCTAACCCCAACCACTGAAATTCACCATTGAGGATGCAATCCCACAAACCCTTGAAAGGCAGGCAGGACAGACCCAGTGAGACCTTCAGTTTAAAGGATAAATGCAATCAAAGGCAAGAGGAGTCCCCAGTGAACTTCTTATCAGCACCTACTCCAACAGCTCTCTCCAAATCTAAATGCCTCCACCATGCCTAACCTCCTAAGCCACAATGCCAAACCCTCAGGAAGTGCAGGATGCAGTCAAGCTCTGCCACTGCATCTCTGGGTGACACAAGGTAGGTCCTGGCTCTTCCCTCTTCCTCAATTCCCCCTTTGGGTAGCAGACTAGACACATCCCTGACCTCTGATCAGATGGCAGGGACTTGTGGGGACAGGGACCAACTGCCCCAAGTGCTCCAAAGCAGTGGCATGTGAAGTAGCTCAGCTCTCCTCAGCAGTGTTTCAGGATACCTCAGCATGCATCTAAATACTCACTTTGTGTACATGGCTGCAGGCCTAGGCCTTTTCTCACAGGGTCTGAGTTCCTTTCTCAGGCTGTGAAACTCTCTCAGGCCTAGCTGAAACCTTTCCCATGCTAGGGCCTCTGTCTGTACTGTAAACATAAGAGAAAGAATCATAACATAGATAGCACACCTGCTGGATCTATGGGAAAACGAGAGACGAGAGCTGTCTCTCTGTCTCTCCAATGAACTATCTGTATTTTGTTTTGCACAAACTGTATTATAAAAAGCCACAGCTTTCTTCAATAAACTGCACTCTTTCTTGCATCAAGTAAGAGAGTTGCCATGTTGCTGTCTCCTCTCGCCGCTCCGTAACCATCTCAGGCAGCAACATCACTTTGCTTTTGAAAAGAAGTGAGAGCAAGTAACTTAATGTTTTTTGAAAGAAACCATTTTTAGTTAAAGCTAGCATGCCCTACTGGAACCATCCAAATGAACTGCAAGCAGTTAGACAATTAAAATGAAAGTCACTAGAAGCACATACTAAACAGCCATCCTGATGAAGCATTTACAAACAGGAGAGCTGGATAGTGAAATTAAAACAGTTTGCACAGTTCTGTTGGGTTAGGGACAGACTTTTCAAAACAAATCAACAAGGCAACAGATTGCATTCAGGAGACAGACTCCTTTTCCACTGTGGCTAAAAGCAGCTCTAGGATCAAGTGGATCTGAGTATTATCAGCTTTTCCCCCCACTCTACACCACTTATTTACAAGCATCCCTGTATAGGGCTCACCTTAGAGAATTGTGGCCTCTACAGAGGAGAAGGCAGGCTCCAGTAACCTACTCTAATCCAGAGCAGGAGACATGAAAAATTCCCTTTATTTTACCAGATAAAGCATCCCTGCCAACCATAACAGCAGCCAACTGGCAATGCAGGCACACAGGGAAAGGTGAGTGGAGAGCTTGCAATACTCAACAGGTCCCTTGGCAGAGAACTGGAAGCAGGACTACATAGCCTACCCCTGCCTCTTTCTGGAAGGTGTGTGGAAAGGAGCCATTTGTCCTTTACCTCCATTCATTCAGCTTTCTAGAAATGAGAAACAAGCAAACAGCCAAAAAACACAAACCCAAACCACTGCAGATTGTGCTGCTACGGGGGCCTGACACATTAATAAAGCAGGAAAACAATTTCTGCTCTAAAAAGATTGAGTTGATTTGCCTCACACCCACATAATAACCCATATACCTGAAGCAAACCAGATCCAAAAAGTCATTCCCCCTGTGCAGAGTTCAGCACTCTGAGTCACCTTTCCAGAACTGCAATATCCTGGTGTTCTGGTCTCCAGACTATCCAAATTTCCACTCTCCTCAGGCTTCTTAGATTACTTGCTCTACAATTAATCTGAAGTGAATTACTCCTTGAAATGAACTTTTTCTTGGGAAATTAAATGTCAGACTTCCCTAGTGCCCACTTCAGCACAGATTTCAGGAGGAATTGCTGGCACCCAGTGTTGATGTAAAAAGCTAATAATGCTCTTCAGGTTATCCACTGCCACATTTGAGGGATTGTCCCAGTGAGAAAACCCTGGCACATTGCCCAGGTGTTGTAGAGGTCCATGTCCAAGGTACATTTTGATCCTAATAGCTGGACAAAAGCCACCCCTCTGGTTCCCGTAAAAACAACAAACCAAATGTGAAACCCAAGGCAGTGCCCTCACACTCCTTGAGCTGGGTGATCAATCACAAGACAACCCTGCACACTCACAGCTTTACTAAGGGGACCCACAGACCTGTTTCATTATTTCACAGGTTTTCTACGAAAAGATGGTTTACCTATTGCACAAAGGATGAAAGGAATTATTCATGGCTCTTTCTGCTACCTATTTGCTCAAAAAGCCCAGGGCCAGTCACATACAAATTTGTGCTCTGCAGAGGCATGTCTAGAATTACAAACCAGCTCCACTTCATCTGTGACACACCAAGTTCAGTGGCACCCAGCTTGACAGATGCTCAGTGTTCAACTCATGCCTTTTAAGACACAGGAACTTGCACTTTTACCCTCTGACCAAGCCCTACCCTCTCACTGATCCCACTGACTGGGGGACAAATAGAAACTCCCTCTGAGCCTCCCAACACTGCAGCCATAAACCATCCCTCTCTGTATCATAGCAGAGATTCCATGCTTAGCAAACAAACCTGGGATGCGTTCTGATCCAGGACATTTCAACCACAGTAATAAAGGCACAGGACTCATAGCCAGCTACTCCTAGTTTGTAATCCCTAAACATTCCAGAGCCTTTCTGCATTCCTGTGCTAAACCATGCACTGCTGCAAAAGGGAGAGCCAGAAAACCTCCATCACAGAGCTGCCTGCTCCTCCCAAATGCCTTACCAAGAGCAAGCCTTCAAACACTGCCTGCCAAGCCCGGAGGCATACCCAGGATATGTAAATAGATATACAGAGATATCTTCTTAACTCACTTCTCCATGAAAGCAAGGTGCTGTCCCAAGCATGAGTCTAGCACAGAAGTGTCTCTCTTCTCATCTTGCCCAGAACTGTCTTGCTTTGCTTACTCACTGGGAAGAGCACAGCCCACTTGCCTGACATAACAGGAGTATGTCCAAAGACAAAGCTGCAGGAGATGGGCTTTCAGCACAAGCTCAGGGACACAATTTGTCCCATCACAACAAGAAGCTGCACTGCCACAGCTCTCACCCCCACCAATGACACTATGGAAAATCCAATCAGCCTTGGCAGGAAGTTGACTGCAACAGGCACTTAAAGGGATTCATCCTTAGAAGCGGATGAGTGCAGAAATACTGAGAACTCATTTGGCAGCTGGAAGGTGCCAACATGAGGAAGAGAGGTTGGATTATCATTTAACCTTTTGTTCCAGCTCATTCAGCTGCTGAACCTAAGTTCACTCCATGCAGAAGCTGCAGTGGTTTCCAGCAGTTGTAGGGTGTAGGATAGAATGGGTAGATGGGTAGAAAACAATCCCATTTCTATCCCATGCCTCCACCTCCCTAGACTACTGGAGCCACTGCTGAGGGACCAGGAAACCAACAGCTCACAGACACTGCTGTCCATGCTGTGGGATGGTAGAAGAATGCAATTCCATAGCTCTTTCCAACTCTTGCACCCTGTGCTGTTTGCCTGAGCTGGACTTGTCCAAATGGCCAGAAAAAATTAAGTCGTCAATCTTCTCCCTCACCTGAATATAAGGTAAAGGAGATAACTCTCAGACCCCAAAGAAACAGAGATTGTTGTATTTCACTACTTTGGCTCACATTTCTCACTGAAATGGTTCTTCCTGTGATTCCCCCCAGGGTCTGGTATATGGTTTGACATATACACAGAAATGTGTATTCTGTCCCCATCTGTTGAAGCCGGGTGGGGCAGTGACCCTTATCTCCATGGCACACATTATCTGCTAATCTTTAAAACCAGGCCATCTTTAAAACCAGGTGGGGCAATCACTTTTATCTTTTCCACAACCCATCCTCCCTCCAAGAAGATATCATCTGCTGCTGGCCCATTGAGTCCCACTGTATGAATGATAAAATTACATCATCCCACTGGGAGATGCTCCAGCCAGGGGGAGGAGCCAAGCCTTTCCTACCTAGATAAAAACTGAGATTTGGAACACCAAGTTACCCTCTTTCCACTGGATTCCAGAGGAAAACTGGACCTTTCCACATCATCCCTGGACCTTCAGAGGAAAACTGCACCTTCTACAGGAGCACTGCTCCAGCTGAACCACATCTGCCACTGCAGGAGGATGCAGCCACCATTTAATGGGACTGCTACCAACACCCTGAGTGACTGACAGGGTGTCAGGTGGTATTCTGACTCTGTCAGGGTTGGGATTGTTCTTTGTAATACTGCATTTCTATTTTAATTTTCCTAGTAAAGAATTGTTATTCCTAATTCCCATATCTTTGCCAGAGAGCCCCTTAATTTCAAATTTATAATAATTTGGATGGAGGGGGTTTACATTCTCCATTTCAAAGAGAAGCTTCTGCCTTTATTGGCAGATACCTGTCCTTCAAACCAGGACACCAGTGCAACAAGTCCCAAGGGAGAAGAGAGAACAATGCCAATGATTGCTGAAGGAGCAGAATCAGCAAAGCACTGAAAGTCTTAAAGTGAGAGGCTTGAAAGGGAGAACAGCTTAGCACAACCTCTATAAGCCACCCTTGACAGCAACAGACTGATGGAGAGTGATTTTAGGAGGTTTTCTCCATGGCTTTTCTGGAACCAGTCTCCCTCATGCTGACATCTTTGCTTTAAGGGCTGCAGTTCTGCCCTTTGACACTCATGCATATCCCACTCCTCCCAGCTAAGCTCTGGACAGCCTCTAGGAGATGGGTTGCTTGGCTTTGCTTGATGTATCTCATATTTACCTCTGCTGTTCTTCTCAGCATCTCTTCATACACCAAACCTTCACATTCTGCTCCAAACCCATAAATGTGTCTCAACAGACATATTCACCACTGGCAGCCTATTCTCCAGCACCCCTATGCTGCTCTGCACCTCTCCTGAAAAGGCTTTTTGTAGTGTACAAATGAAGCTTGAAGAAAGGAGCTTTCCTAACAAAATCTTTTCTTCCTAGTTTTCTCAGTGAAACACAAAGCATAGCTCATGTTCCTGTGTGTGAGCATGAAAATTGCTGCACTCCATTTTAAGCCTTTCCATCAAAGCAATTATTCCAGCATGGACTGTATAATGAACATTAGTATAAAAGCAAGTCTATTAAAAAACATCTTCAATGTAATTGTGTAAAATGAAAAAAAATCTGCAATTTTTTCCACCTTTCCCACCCCATGTTGCATTTCAGGCACCTTCTAAAATTGGGGTTTTTTGCATAGTCTTCTTTGCAGGCCTGTGGTCACTGGAAGAAAGGACAATGTATGGAGATTTTCTTAGAGCTTTGATAACACACTGCACAGCCAAATACCGAGCTGCAAAAGAGAACGATGGACTAAAAATCAATGCATTAATTGAACCTCAGGTAAAATTCTGTACAGGAGTACTTCATAAAAGTAAATGAAACAAGACTCAGTGGGAAACACAGGTTTGTTCCTCTCACAAAAATATATACCTTAGATTCACAAAGAAAAGTTCTCTTCACAGTTCAGAAATCACCCAGGTTAGCCCTAAGCATTGAGAGCACAAACCAATTTTTCTATGCTTGCAGGGCACACACTCCTAAAACAGTTCTATCTAGAGGTTAACACACAAAACAACCTTGCATATTTTTCTGAGGGCACCATCACAAGTACAGAAAAAATGCTTTGGAGTGAAACACACTTCAACTAAAATAAGGAAAAAGCCAACTTTGGTAAGCTGCCAAGTGACATCCCTGTCATGTTCTAGAGAACATTTGTTTACCAGCAATACCAGAACTGTAACCTCATCATCTGTCATTTCAACCCTTGGCTTTCAAGGACAGCCACACAGCAAAGTAACCAACAGACATGTGATGGAGGAAGAAATACTGAGCTACAAAGAGATGGTAGACAAGCAGATTTTTCCTGAGATATTTTCCTGGGAGCTGAGGCTGCTCAGCTAAATACAATTTGATCCAATAAGGCCATGATCTGCAGTTTATAAACCATGCAAATAAGTTTCACAACCTTGCTCATCCATTCCAAATCCACCCCTTGTGCCACAGAGGCTCCCAGTCTGTCCTTGTCCCTTTGACCTTTTACAATCAGAGTTGTGTCAGGCACCATGGAAATGAGCCCCTTCTTACCCCCAGCTCAGCAAAGCAGCCCCTCCCTGGGCTCCATGGTGGCCATTGCTTCAAACTTTTTATTGTAAATACATTATTCTGTAAATGTCACAGGTGAAAAGGAGAACAGAGATTCAGGAGGAAAAAAATTATTGAGCAACAATTCGAATTAGCTAAATATTGTGACAGATGATCTGCATATACACAAAGTGGATTTTGTATATTCAAGCACCAACTGTTGAAAAACGACAAAGTTTTATTTTCTACACAGGAGAAAGAATAAATGAACTTCTGCAGTCTGTTAAATACCTCCATTATAGCATGAAAACAGAGTAGCAAGAGTGAGTGTTTGTTTAAAACAGCTTAACTGCAACAGAACATCCAAATCTTCTTAGCTGATAATGGAAATGGTTTGGGTATGATTATCCATTTTAAACATATTTATGTCATGCTTCAGAGAAAGGAAAAACTAATGTTAGAGCAAAAGAAAATTTCAATGTACAATTATCTTGACTCCTGTAGCAAAGAACATTCCTATTAAGTCTACCACCTGGGGTTTAAATTTCACATTTTCTTTACAATTTTATTTTTCAAATAACATACCTTACAGGTATTTGGGGGGGCTGCATCAAAGAGATTTTATAGCTCCTAGGTGTAATGCTCAGCAGCTGTTTTTCTTCCACTAACCCACCAAGCCTGGTTCTCTGGGGGTTCAAAAGGGATGGCTCCAAGGACCACATGGAAGTTTGGGGGGTTGTTGGTCTGACCAGCCTGCTAGTCCCATTGCTATATTTCTCTCAGTTTAAGTCATGTCTCTCCTCTTGCTAGCATTTCTCAGTGGTCAGTGGGAAGGAACCCCATATTTTTGCCTGAGAGCCCCTTAATTTCAAAATTATAATAAATTGGAGGGAGGGGGATTTGCACTCTCCATCTCAGGGAGGGGCTCCTGCTTTTCATGGCAAATACCTGTCTTTCAAACCAGGAAAAAACCACAAGTGGCAAATCTCATGACAGCAACAGCCACACAGTAAAGTCGTAATTTTCCTACACTCTGGAGCCTGCTATTTCCCCTTCTCGTTTCCACAAGCTTCCCAAACCTCTTTGTTGACATCCTTACAGTGATCCAATGCTCTCTGTGAGCAGATGGCATCAAGCTCAGAAATCTTACACATGCATTGTTACATCAAGCCCTGTCTGACCTGAAGCTATTCCCAGTGATATCATTGGCTTTCCTGGAAAAAGAAGCAAACCCATCTTCAGAGATTTTAGGCTCTTGTATACCCTGTAACATTATTTAGGCAAGAAGAAAATACATAAGACAGATTTTCCTGGATTTTGTTGACAGGGTGTATCTCAACATCTTACTTTATTCAAAGTTTTAGAGAGAAAGCAGTTTATCTGTGAATTCCAAGCCTACTGTTCCATTCAGTTCCTGCACTGAGAGTATAAGTCCTCCCATTATTGCCTGTCCTCTACTTCCTTCCAAGTCTGTCCTCCTTCCCTCTTCTCTCCAAAACACAGATGACAATGATCTGCTCCGTCCTTAGGTCCCACACTTCTTTCTAGCCTGGCCCTTGGATAGCAGCTTTCACACAATCATCCACCGCTGTGCAGAAAAGAATTCTGTGCCTCTTTCAGCTGCTGTGTGTGAAAGGTATCCACAGGACACATCAATAGCAGCAAGGTACATGTTTGTACATGGAAGAAAACTGCAGAGATATCTCTAAAACAGGCTCAATTGGAAGCTGAATTCCTTCAGTACACTCCAGCCAGGGCTGAATCTGTAGATATCAGGGAAGTCTCTCCTTTGTTACCACAGTTTTGGATGGGACTGCAACTTAACACATTAAACACCAGCTTAGGCTGTGCATTTGCCTACGTTTTTGCACAGAAGCCATCAAATGTACTGACTTTTAGTGCAGGCAGAAGAAAACTACCTCAGTCTGCACTGCAGTTAACACCTTTCCAGTGAAGCAGCTACACCACACTTTGTTTGACCTGATGACTTCTGACTAAAGTTTTGCATGCCAGATAAATATCTTGGCCTGGGTTTTATTGGCTGCACTGATATGGAAGGGATGAGACAGTGGTGAAGCTATACACAGAGGGACCAACACAGACAGGAGGAGGTTAGAGGAGGAAGAACCTCTGCTTTGCAGTGGTGCCATTTGAGTCTTTCTTCTGCTCCATGGTTCCTGTGTCCCTGAACTCCTAAATAAGGAAAGTTTTTTGTCTTTGCCACTTAAGTTTGTGCCTTCTGACACAGAATCAAAAATTGGGCTGCACTTCTACAGCAGAAGGTACAAACAGATGCAGCATTTTGCAAAGAGCAGCAGATAAAAGGAATTCAGAAATTCTGCTGGGAACAGTGTGTATGTGCAGCAGAGTCCAGCAGCAACTGCCCCAACACAGGCTTAACTCCTCTGGGAGGCTGGAGATGGGGAGAAGTCTTCTTGCTTGAAGGAAGTTGTTGGAGAAGTGCAGGTGGAGATGTGAAGTCTGCACAGCATCAGATGTTATAAGGAAGAGAACAGAATCTTCTCCAAGATTCCAAACACCCGACGACACAGCAGGAAGAAAATTCAGAGCCTGTACTTGGTGGGTTGGAAAAAAGACTCCCATGATGGAAAAGGCTGTAAGGTGATGACTTCAGGTGCCAGGAGGAAGCTTGCTGCTCCACTTTCAGGTCAGCAACTACATAATAGATTTAGTGCCCTGATGTAAGATGAGGGGCTCAGAGCTGTTTTCTGGAGGGAACTGAACCTAAATTATACAGTGGCACCAGAAGACAGAGTGAAGTGGGTGCTGATGGAGAGAAAGCTCTCACATATTCTTCTCTCAAACTGATGTGTCTCTGAAGTGCTTGGGCACTAATCCATGCAGCATGGGGAACAAACAGGAGGAATTCTGACTCTGTGTGCATTCCAGGGTTATGAGCTCATTTGGATCACTGTCACACGGTGCCGACAGGCTCATGTGCCTGCAGGGCTTTGATGGATGGGTATGGTTCTCCAGGCCAGAAGAGCTAGGATGGTTAACAGCTGGACACAGTGATCTTAAAGGTGTTTTCCAAACTAAACAATTCTCTAATTCCACAATAGGGAGATTGTTTATTATGAGAGAGAAGAGGAATGTATGAAGCTCTGTTTTCAGGTGGATGATGAATCAGCTGAGAGCTAAGGGGTCATGCTCTGAGCACCCTGTTCTGGTTTACACTGCTTTGGGACTTGGGATAGTCTCCAGAGATGCACATTTGTCTAGGACAAAGGCCCTAGGCAGAAAACAAAGCTTCACCCCAAATACAGCAAATGTGAATTTTATCTTCCTTTTCTCCCCTTGTTCATAAGATTTTTCACTCCTCTCTGCTCAGAAAGGGAGAAAATTAAAGCTGAAAGCAAGGACTCCAGGGGACTCATTAACTATCCGAGCCTAGACACAGAGTTCTGCAAATGATGGACAGTAGGTGTTAAATTAATCTCAGCATGTTCCTATGCAATATGAAGGTGAGGCTGAGCATGTCATCCTTAACAACCATGCCATGTTCAAACAATACTGTCCATTAATTACACAAATCACACACAGGCCTACAATTTTACAAAGGCTTTCAGCTGTCATTTTTTGTGGGATTTCCTGAGATCTCTCTGAGTGTCTCCTTTACCTACCAGGTGTCACGTGTGGCTAATGGACCATAAGAGTTATTTAAAGCTGTCCTTTGCTGCTTCAGGCTTGTCTTTTACACGTATAGTGTGTACATTTTGCAGGAAGCACATTACGGTAAAGCTAACTTTCCTCATCTAGAATGAAGCAGAAGAGTCAGCTAACAAATCCAGAGATGTTCAAATAAATATCTCCAAACTAATGTCTTTTAGACAAAATAGACCAAATAACCCAATACAGACAAATGGTATACATTTCACATACTTTTGCAGGGAATCTGACCTCAAAAAAATGAATGAAGATGGACAGATGGCTTTTGAATCCATGAGAGGCAGGGAAGGGGAGCTAATTGGAGTCATTTGGCACACAAATGTCTACAACATTCACTACCCTGAGAGAAGATAAGCTTGCACATCTGCACCTTCAGGTTCAACAAGTCCTCCTTAAAGTTCCAGAGGCTGGGAAGGACTTTCAAAGTGAAATAACTTTTTGTTATTAAATAACTTCATTTATTCTGGGCCCTTTCAGAAAGACAAGAGCTGGTCCACAAGAGCTCCCTTTTTCCTTTTTTAACAAAGACTTTCCAACAGAACCTGAATGAGAAGGGCAGAGCACATCCAGTGACAGCAACCACAGACAGCAGTCATCACTGAACATTGCTGATGAGAAAGGGTGAAGGTCAAGCAGGGAAATCAGGTCAGTATCAGCAGGTACAGGACCAGGCATCAACCTACCTAAAGCTCAAGAAAATATCAAGAGAAAGAGTCTGAGCTTAAGGCACCTTTATGACAAGGTTTTTTCCCCAGTACCATGATCCCAGGTTACATCAGCACTGTACTGGAGCCACTCCTGAGAACAGCCATGGTCCCAGGAGTGGGGGGAAGGGTGTGCAGACCCCATTTTGTTTGCTCAGGTCCTGGCAACCCCAGAAGGAAAAGAAAGTAACGACACAGATAATTTCATCTATTGAACAGATAGGAGTCAGAATGACTTAGCAGAGCTTAAGAGTGAACTCACATCTCCTGAATCCTTATTCTGTGCCTAGCCCAGGAACTCTGCCACAACACTCAGTCACCTTATACACCTCAGGAAAAAAAAATAGTGGTTCTTAAGAGAACTTCAGGGAAAAGATTCACTTGTCTTGTCCCAGCTCTTCCCAGATGGATGAAGTTATCCTTCTTCAAAATAAAGAAAATGATACTTTGAGAGTGCTTTGATGTTCCTTTCATTAATAACGAGCAGAAAAAAAAGATGTGTGAGAACTGCAGAGAGAGAAGTCTGCAGGGCTGAAAGGACTAATTGGAGACAGATGGTCAGACACAGGCTCTTAGAAGCATGAAGAACAGCTAAGAACATCTGAAAAACGCTTGAAATTCTGAAAGAGGAAAATCATGTATTTTAGTTCTGTGAATCCAGCTGCAGTCTTCAGTAATAAAACCCAACACAGCTCAGTAAATGTGGTCACAAGTGATGGAAGACCACAGACTTTATGCTGACCTACCTGTAGATGCTCTCAGCAAGAAACCTGTCAGAGATTCAGCTCCTCTTGTTATTCACAGCTTCACCCCACTGTTGCCATCTTTGACTGTATGCTTATAACATCTGCCTTAATCTTCCTTCACTTTCTCCTCTCCTGAGCTCTGCTATCCCCCTGCCCTGTGACCACCACCCCCACTGCCTGACTCACAGGATCTGCCTGACATTTACACCTCTGCTCCTCGCAGAAGGAGAGACAACAGGCCAGTGTTGGCTTCCCATACAACAAGCATGTGAAGCATTCCCCAAGAGGATTAAGACTTGACTCCATAAGCAGTGTGTATGTAGGCTTTGATAGACCCAGTCAGTGACTCTGTATCTTCCCTGTCACCCTTTTGGTCTCGAGAACAAGCGAAGTGCTGGATTGAGGCAACCTCATGGTCTGGGGCAGATGACTTGGATGGGACAGATGATTTACACCTCCAGAGGAGGGTCTGATCTGCTTTCTCATCACCCAGCCACGCTGCTGCTCCACACAGACAATAACCCTGCAGGAATGACACTGATTAGCTTCCTACAAGGGATCCCAAAATAAACAATCCTCACTTGCACTCAGTCTCTGAGCGAATCCAGGGGAGGGCTGCAAGTGCTCCAGCAGGTAATGTGGGAGATGTGGGGATGCCCATATCCCCAGTGTGATGCCCAGATACAGGGGAGCAGCCTCTCCACCAGCTCTGCCTCCCTGGCAATTGCCCAACATCTTCCTGTCAGCAGGAACCCCAGGAAGCTCAGACCTTCACTGCTGCAAACAGCACTGATCTTTCATGCTGCAAATGGGACCATCAATCTCTGGCTAATGCAGCTTGTTAAAACAGCAGCCATCACTTTGATGAAGCAGCACAGTGAGAATGTTGTTTCCTAGCTGCCACTTTTGGGGAGATAAGCCCAGAGATCTCAGACAACTAAGATGTTACAGGAAACTTAAAATACAGTGGACAAAACTCACCTCACTATCTCTGTCCCCTTTCAAGGGTTTTTTTTCCTCTTCCTTATATGCCTTTGGATGTTCTCTACACATGCCATAGTCACTCCTTCTTTCTCCCGTGTTTAGTACAGGTGACTTTTACTTCATCTACTCAGAAACAGCATCTGATATGTTCCTAAGTCAAATACATCCCAGTGGAATTGTAACTCTTTGTGGCACATAAAACACACTGTGTGAAGTCCCAGTATGAGAAAGATTGCTTCAGCAATAGTACCACAGCACAGACAGGGGTAAGTCAGAGAAGAAGATATTTGGACACAGAGAGAGAGCTGCTCTTTCTTTACAGGGACATTGTGCCTGCCTGTTCGATGCTAATGCCCCTCCCATCCAACATTTCTCTCCCCCATCTCTCCATCTTCAATGTTTCCCTTTTGTTTGAGACTCCCTGCCATCAGGCTTCCAATACTGTGAATTTCCTCCTGAACATTAGTTCTTTATGAAACTACTGATGTGACACAGCTCTTAACTTTTGCCTTTTGAGGTGGGGGTTAATCATTAAAATTCAGATCTTTGCTATTAAAATCCGTCAGACAACAAATGAATCAAGGTAATGAGACAAGACTGTCACTTTGTGGGAAATCAATGTCATGGTGTTTTTGAAGCCAATTCCACTTTAAAGTCATATTACAAGAACAAATCTATCTAGGCCTCTCATTTCAGTGTTGATTTTGAGACATGCACCATCAAACACCAGCTATGCAGCTTGTGCAGAACATGAGTATGAGCACACAGCTTATGTTTGGAAGAGATGGTGCTAGACTGTACTTCCCAAGAGTTTTGGATGAAGGCTTCCTATTTTTTGTAGCTTAGCAGTCACATTCAAAGTTTTCAGTAGAAATAAATGGTCAGTGTTTAATGTGGTTGCATAGGTCAGTACTGTTATCTTGTCCCTTAACTACAGCAAGATGCCGAATCCACCTTGGAAACGCCTGTCCTGCAGAAACCTGCAGTTATTGTAAGAAATCCCCCAGGAAAGCCATTATGACACCCTAAAACAGTGTCCTGGAGAGGAACAGTGTTTTCTAAAGCTCATTCTAGGACACATCCTGTGAGCAGGAGTTTGATCCTGTGGGCTTGAAGATCCAAGGGGTTTTTCCTCACCAGCCTCTTTGCCAGGTTTCCAGCTCCTGGGTGTCTCCACACAGCAAAGTCTGTATCTCAAAGGTAAAGATGCTCACAAAACACAGAACAACATGAACAAAGAACAGTGCTGGCCCCCACACAACCACCAGCAGCACTGACATGAACAAAATCAGCAGCCCCATCTAATTGCAGTGTACCTTGGTAGCACAGAGTTCATTCCTCCTCTGATACAGAATCAACACAAATATCCTCTACAAGTCCAGAACAGAGGGGCAGGTCTTCTTTTGGGTTTATTGTTGTTGCTGTAGTTGCTTTGATTGTTTTGTTTTTCCAAGCCAAATACCCATGAGGAGATCTTCTCCTTTGTCACAGGGTGTGCTTTTTTACAAGTCACCTTTAAAGTGAAGACTTTTCTGCTCTCTACCCACCTGGAAACCTGCAGCCAGGCCCATCAGATGGGCTGCAAAAACACCCACAAAAGCTGTGGTGGTTATTAGCCACGGGGACTCCTGTTCTGGGGGTCTAACAGCTTGGGTCAGGAATGGCAGCAGCACCAAGCGTGAGGCTGCCTATTCCCTGCAGGGAATGTGCAACAAGGGAATCTGGATATTCAGGCTCTGACACAGAAAAAATACCTGGGGCTTCCTGTTAAAGAAACTTTGCTTTTGGAAAAGACCTTGCTGATTTGTTGGCTGTGAACTAGAGTCATCAGCCCAAAGATGGTAAAACATTCAGAAGGACTGGAGGGCAGTTCCTTCTCGTGCAACACTAAACTGACTGATTTAGTGTAAACACTGAGAAATACAGCTACCCCTCTGCAGTGAGATTTTGGGCCCATGCTCTGAATTAATCTCTTTGGAGAATGCACAGAATCATTTTAAAAACAGACCCAAACGGTATGACAAGAATTAAGCATCCTTGCAGGAAAACCTCAAGGAAACTTCTTCCCTGGCAAGACCTCCTGACTGTCCTCCTCTTAGGCACAGAAAGCATGTAAATACATGTCATCAAAGTAGATGTGTGCCTTAGGATTAAACTCCAGGTGGAATCCTGAAATTGCCTCATATAAGAAGGCTGCTGCTCCTGTCCAGAGCCCATTGCAGGATCAGGACCTCTTTGCAAAGCCTGAACTATTTCAGGGAGTAGATCCAGAGCAGTGGTGACTCTCTGTGTCGCAGTGTGAAGACCCAGAGACAGAACATCCTCTCAGTTCCAGCATGCTCCCAATGCCAACAGTCCAAGGCCCAGCCCAACCCCATGCAACTTCTTAACTCTAAATTATGTTGGTTACTTTCCTAGCAGACATTCACAGGCTTCACACTTCCTTCACGAGGGGCTTTGCACTGCAGATGAGTTTAAATCAGCCTGCCATGGCCAACGAGTCGCATTCCTGTTCCTGCAGCCCCCTGCAGCCCAATGCTTTGGAGAAGTAGTGCTCCTTTCCTGGCTGCCCAAACAGAACAGTGCCCAGTGATGAACCCTCAGCAGTTTCCCTAAATTTGGTTAGTGGAGAGCAGTGACTCAAAGCTGCTTGCTGGTCTGCATGTGTCTTCCTCACAGGCTACTCTGCAGTGTCCCATGCTCAGCTCTGCTCTGGAAAACTCCTGTCCATCCTTTTCCATGCTCCTCTGAGGTGTGGTCTGCATGCAGCCCTGCACCTCAGGAATGTTTAAATTAAAAACTGTGTCACTCACGCCTCACCAGCCTGACTTCCGAATTCAAAGTGAGAGATGGAGGTGCTTAGGACATGAGTCAGGATGTGGTTTTCCTCTTCCATGCTCTTTCCAAGGGGAGAACGGCAGGCACCTTTCAAGAACAAGCCACAGGGAAGGTATCACTAAGGAGGAACCTCTGCTCTCCTTTCTACCAGGCCTCTCAGGGCAAGGCTTTACCCTGCCCTGAACAAGTCTGGGTTTACCATTTCAGCACTAGGAACATCCTGGGGCCGTGGCCTCATTCTGTTCCAGGTATTTTCAGACCTACTGTACTAATGAGATAGAATTGTCTAAAAGCCATCACTATACTGATTTTCTCAGCCAGTGGAGATGGCATTTTACCCTTGTTATAAAGTTCATTTACGGCCCAAGTGTGCTGGCAGAGAATTTAAATTTTCCTCCCCTTGATTAAGCGCTCTTCCTGAAAAGCTGGGTTCACTGTTTATGGGCAGCATAGGACTTAAACAGGACTTCCTCACATTTCACACTTTCTGGCTTCCTGAACCCTACAGGAATCTTTCTTGTCTGCAGCAGACCCTATACACAGAACCTGGTGCATGGATGGACACACACAGTCCCACAGGTAGTGCTGACCCTGTGGTTTGGCACAGGGCAACAGGCAGTCCAACACCTGGGACTTGCAAGATCCTGTGTGTTCCTCCACAGGAACCCCTGCAGGGGAGAAAAGAGATGGGGGCTGGGAGTACATGATTTGCAAATAAACACCTCTCTGAATTTCAGTGACCCCAGTATGTACCTAACCACTGGCATTTTAGTGGGCACTGTATAATTAGTGAGTAAAAATAAATTTAGGTGTATTACCATGAAAATTAGGAAGGGACTTTACTTAAAATCTTATCCCTTTTGGTAGCATATGGAATCAAGGAACAGGTATTTTTACTTAGGGTATAGAACCAAATTACACCAGCAGTAACTGTGTTTTATCTCTTGGTAATGCACAATAAAAGAGTCAGATCTAACTTTATAAAAGGCAGCAGTAATCAAAAGCCAGCACAGACTCTTATCAAAGATTTCAAAATCACTATATTTATTGACCCTTTTTTGTGTCTCTCATTTTTTTTTTCTGAGATGTTTTGCTTATTTTAATGATGGTAAAATGGAGATGAAAACATAGACAAAAATTACCCAGAGTTTCTCTTGAAGTTTGCTCAATGTGACTACCAAAAAGATCTGTGTGTACCATGGGTCAGAGTGAGTTTTGGGGGTTCATTATTCGCAGTGTGGATAGATAAAAATATGAAAAAGAAAACTGCAAAAGGGAATGGAAAATTACAACAATGGTGTTCCCAGAGCTGTGCTCATTTTGAATCAGGAAACCACGCCAGTAATATCCCATTCCAAAGGCCCCAACACCAGGTAACAACTCCTGCAGCATTGGACAAGAAAGGGAAGGTCTGGCTGGGTTGGACCCACTGCTTGTCAACAAGGCTGAAACAGCCCCTGGACTTGGCCTTCCAGGATCCTAGTGTCACTCCATCTGTGCTTCCCAAGGCATGGAGTGCTGCCATTTAGCTCTGAGACCACCAGCATAGCAAGGACATGAAACTGTTGGAGCAGGTCTGGAGAAGGCCAAATGTTCAGAGGACTGGAACACCTCTCCTGTGAAGACAGGCTGAGAGAGCTGGCGTTGTTCAGTCTGGAGAAGGGAGGGCTCCAGGAAGAACTTGTAGCAGCCTTACAGTACTCAAAGAGGGCCTGCAAGAGATCTGAAGGACTTTTGACAACAGGCATGTAGTGACAAGACCAGGAGAAATAGCTTCAAATGGGAAGAAAGTACATTTAGATAAAATGCTGGGAAGAAATACTTTACAGTGAGGATGGTGAGACACTGGCACAGGCTGCCCAGAGAAGCTGGGATGTCCCATCCCTGAAGGTGTCAAGGCCAGGCTGGATGGGGCTTTAAGCAACCTGGACTAGTGGAAGGTGTCCCTGCCCATTCTAACCACCAGAGGGGTTAGAACTAGTTGATCTTTGATGTCCCTTCTCATCCAAACCATTCTATGATTCCATGATAACAACAGTTCTTTGCAACCACCTAATTTAAACCTTCGCAAATGCATTTTCACTTTTATTAAGAAAAGCTTTGCACACTGAGGGAAAGAGTCCAGAGAGTGCATTCATAAAGCTAAGATATTGTTACCAATAAAAATAAATAGATGACAATTACTGAGGTATTACACTTAGAGCAAAAACGACTGAATTTATTACCCCTCTGAACATATGCACCATAATATGCAGCAAAATAGAAGTTTGAGGAGAAGGACTGGGCTAAGAAACTCCTCTTTGATGAAGCCAAGAGCCAGCCAAGCTCATACAATATCTGAAATCTGAAGCTGTATGTGAAGAGGGCCTCTAGGTACAGCACTCACGTACAGGTAACAGCAAGTGGTTCAGTAAGGGGTATAATGCAAAAAGAGCAGAGACAACTCTGCATTAAATGAGAACACCAGGCTGGGAAAAATCTTATTAGAGAGATGCTGTCTGTTAAACTTTATCCTCTACTTCCAACAGGTTTTAGTCCAAATCCACTGATGCACCCAAGCTCTGGCCACCAAGCCTTGTTGCAGGTCAGAGCCCTTTGCTTTGCCTGTGGAGTGTAATTCATGTGGCACACACGTGGAAAGTGGACAAGGTTTTTGAAGTGGTGTGCTTCAACAGGAGTCTTCGAGCCACCAGCAACCTCAAGCCCAGAGCACTCTTATTGAATGGCCAATGAACAAAGGTGAAGGAGGGTCTTTGTATGGAGCTCCAAGAACAGTTCATTGCCTCACAAGGGGTCCAGGGAAAAAGACAAAACCGGGTGGAGGGCACAGGGTTAAATATGGGACACTGGTCCCTTTCCCACTCAGAGGTCCAGGGTCAGGGTCCAATGGGAATAGGAGAAAGTGGTGAGAGGAGGGGCAGCAGCCAGGGGGGTGATGGGGATGGAGCACTGTGGCAAAACATAGCCAATGGGGCTCAATGGAGGGGAGAACATTCTGGAATGGATACAAATAAGGTGATCAGGGGCAGAACAACTGTACAGACCAATCAAACTCAAGACATTAATATGTGCCTGCAAAGGCATATGGGAGGGAGGCACTTCTCACCATAACCTTAGAGGGGTAAACACTCCTTGCCTGTTTCTGCCTAAGACTGAGGTGTTGTGACCCTTGTGTAGGTGCCCAGACTTCCACAGGCTATCAAGCCTCTAAGTTCTTCCAAGGGTATACAAAATGCCTCCCTTTTGGAAGGTAAAAATCAAGTTCCTGATGCAGAAGCATGACTGCAACATTTTACAGCTTCTCTGCCTGTGGGCACTGTGCTGTAATGGGAATGTGAGACAAGCAAAGGATGCTCCCACGCAGCCCAGACCATTCCCAGATTAATAATGACAGCTTCTAACACACATTCTTTTAATACAATATTGCTAAAATAGAAACTTTTTATTTTTTTAAAGAGCATCTAAAAGCTGGGAAATTTTGAATGATAGTTGCCACAAGTTACCTCTGACTGTACTCTCAGAAAAGCACATCTAACTACTGAGGAAATATGAGGTACATTTTTTGCTAAAATTATAATAGTTTCCTGGTTAGGAAGTAGCAGTGCAATAGCTTACAAAATATGTCCTGAAACAGCTTCCAGATGATGTCCTTGAAAAATGAGGAACTGTCTAAAACCAAAATCTGTGCAGATTATTTTACAAGTGCTGACTGTCTCAAGAGGAGAGACCCTTGCTTCCACCCAACTCACCCAGGGGTGAGTTCTTCTGCTCTGGGGAAGACTGGTGTGCAGGTCTTTAGTTTATTTGTGAAATACCTGGTACTCAGGTTCCTCACTTCCTTAGTCCTGTTCATTCTTTCTCTTCCAGACATGTTCAAGCAGAGATGCACTCTGTCCTAGAAGCATCACTGAGGAGATGCAGCACTTGCCACACACAGACTGATTGCTTGGTCCCCTTCTATCTAACATCCCTGCATTATGTCCCAGAATTGTCTTGCCATTGTGCTGGCAGGCTGTTAAAGATGTCACCCTTTAATTTGAAGGCTCACATTGATGGAGAACTCAGTCCCTTGGCAATCAGGCCAATTGCTCTCTCTCTAGAAAATCTGCATTGTATTTCTACATTGATTCTCTCTGACTTCAATTTCCAGTCACTGGGTATTACATTCTTTTCTATTAAGAAGTTCTCTAACACCTCTTCTCCCTGGGCAGTCATTTCATCAGGTTCTTTGTGACATACTAAATAGACTGGCAGCCTTATTTAGACCCCATAATACAGCTGGTCCCAGCCTTGATCCTGTTCCTCCTGGAATTCTTTAATTTCAGGATAATATCTGGTTCCTATTTGTCCAAGACTAGAGCAAAAAGGGACATCACCATTGTTGCAATAGGAACAGAGTGGGATAGCCAGGAGGTTCCCCACCAGCCTTCAGGGTTTTTTTTTCTGTTTGTTTATTTGGGCTGGGTTATTTTAAGTGGGAGAGAGACTCAGGTGTTTTATGAACACAGATCTATTTTAGCTGATACAAGGGCAGGTGAGAACTCTGATTTCCATAAGGACAACCTGTGAATGCTGCTGTAGGTGCTTGTGTAGTCCAGAACAATCCTCAGGGAAGAGCTACACCCCTCACCTTGCCACAGACAGGACATGAAGAATGCATTTGGGATTATCACTACTGCTCTTCTGACCACAATGCCACTGATATTCTGGGACATTTTTCTGATATTGTGCATGAAGCCAAAGTCTTGAACAAAGGCATCCTTCAGAAACTGTGGATCTCTGTGGAAGATCTGGAAAGAACTGTGGAACTGGAAAAGTAGGACAGCTTCTTCATATACTTAATGGAAAGCCTATATTTTCCTCAAACTGCTTAAATATCAGCTTAACTTGCTCTCCCCAGAAGTGCCTCAATACATCTCTATTTGTTCCTGAACTCAACTGGTTGAGGCTCTGTTCACAAGACTCCCCATCATGCTGTTGATATGGGTTTTGGGGCCAGGGTCTGCAGAAGCAGGGTCAGGATGTCCTTACAAGCATGGACCAGCTTGCTAAGAACACTGTGCCCCCTTGATACAACCTGCAATGGTACAGCAGGCTCCAGATTTCTTTCCCTGTGGGCTTATCTGCACCCACTTTATCCACATTCAATCTCTCCGACTTCCCAAAAGCTTCCAGAATGACCTTTTGACTGAGGTATGCTCCAATTCTTCCTCCAGCAGTGACATTCTCTCTGCCCCATGGAACCAACCTCTGACTTCTCTAAATCAGCATGTTCCCCCATTCCTACTCACAGTTTTGTTCCGATTCCCTCAGGGTTGTCTTGCAGATGGGCTTTGTGCAGTCTGACCCTCTGTGTGGAAAACTCCCTGAATGCAAAACTATCCCTGCTCCTGCTGCAGCAGCACAGCTCACACCCTGCTCACTGAAGGACCAGAACACTTCAAAAGAGGGTGAGCTGGAGAGAGTCCCTGACCTCATATGGGGACAAAGAGCAGGCAGGAGGCATGGGCATGGGAAACATTCAGCCTTCATGCTCAGAGCCCTGGTGCAGGCATTCTTCCAGACACGGCTGGTCCTGGCTTGGTTTCCCAGCTGAGGATAGAGAAAGGCCTTTCCTCATCATTTTTCCAATGGTCAGACCATATGAACAGTACTTGTTGTTTGAGCATGGATTGCCTGATTCCAGGGTCAGGCTGATCCCAGTGCCCCAGTCCAGAGAAAGTCCACACCCACCAGGCTGATTATTCTTCCTAACTGGAACCAGTGGTTGCCCAGTCTCTGCCTTCCCCTGTGCCCCTTTTTCTCCCTTGGCCATTGCTGGTGGCAGTGACCTGCAGCCTTCCCTGATCCAAGAGGGCAGATTCCCTGTCAGTCTTCCAAGCCAGAATGGAAGGCTTGGCTCCATTTGTTCTGGATGAGCTGAGTCAGAGATAGGTGTTACTGCTGTCCCCACCACACATTCACTCCAGCCACTGATACAAACACACAAACATTTATAGATGGCCTGGATACTGCCTGGGGGAAGGTTTTCATGCCTAATCCAGTGTCAGTAAAACCAGTAGCTGTTGATGTGACCATCCTTTCTGTAACTGCTAGTAACAGACCACAGGCCTTTGGACAGATCTCTGTGGGACAGGACTACCACACAAGGCAGTTTGACACCAGTTTGACAGCTGGCTACTCACTTCCTAAACCTCCTCATTAGTAGATGGTGTTAATGCACAACAAAACAAATTCAAATCAAAGATGGTTTTTTCATACATATATGCAAGAACCTTGCATTCAGATCTCTGTTGTTTATCCCATTTAAACTGATCTACAGATGACAGACAATGAAAAAGAATCAAACAGGAGCTGACTTATGAGTCACAGACCCTGTAAGTCAAGAGAAAGCCCTCTTTTTACTGACTGGCACTCTTGCAGGTGTGCAGAGTTTAGCAGTGTGGTTCTAGAGCTGAGGTTGAGCAGACACATCAAGCTATTGGAGGTGATTTACCATTTGACACTAATTCCATCTAAAGGAAGTGGTAGGATGGAAACTGCATTTATGTCAACAGTTCATGTACAGCTGAGCTCCAAGGGCTTTTCTGAAAGACACAGTTTCCATTCCACACCTGGGATGCCAGGGGAGGAAAATTAACTCCTTTGCTTCTGAATGAATCCTAAGAATGCCTCACCTTCTGTGCCAATCTCTGCCTGCTCCAAGGTCTTCATGCCACTTTTATCAACCTCAAGAGTAATGCACAGGGCACCAATGTCCTGCAATCTATGCCCAGTTCAGAGCAAAGGTGTAGCTTATAGGCTCTGAGTTAATCTAAGCTCCACTTTTTCCTTGGTACCCTGCTGGCTTACAAAGAAATGTCCATTCCCACAGGAAAGAAAAAAGTGTTCCCAGCTCTCCAGTGGCACAGCTGCTTCCCTAAGCTTTCATGCAAATGTCTTGGTTCTTGGGTTTTCTGGATGATGCCTTCACACAAGTAAGCAGTCATTGACAAGAGAGTGTGTATCTCAAGTTATTTGGTGAAAGCAGAAATGTCCCAAGGCTGCCATTCTCCTCTTCCCCTGGCTCATCATTCTTGTATGATGATGCTGGGCTTCCCAGCAAGAAGGAGGAGAAGAACAATCTCCCTGAGTGTTCAGGGAATTTTTCTCACACCTCAGGGCTCATTTTAAATTTTCCCAGCTCTTTCCATCTCACACAGAAAATCTGCAGGACCTCACTTTACCTCATTGCATTACTCATCCTGGTGATGGGTCTTCCCCAGCAGCTTGTGACAAAGCAATTCTATTCTGTGAGGGAAAGTTCTTTCTGACTGAGACTGCTCTCTGCTCAAATTCTGACATCCCATTGTCTCGGAGAGGTCAGCAGTCTGAAGAAACGGAAATAAATGGGAAGATCTGATTACTGAAGCTGCTTGGGAGGCTGGAGAGGGTCAGCTTCAAGGAGGTCTGTTCCTCTCCTGCATCTCTGCTCCCACTGCCAGAGATAACTCCTTACTTTTCAGCTTTCACCCTCAGGCACAGCCCAGAAAAGCCAATTTGAAGGACTGCAGGGCAGCACTACTGACACACAGTTTCCCACCCTACCAGTCTTATACAGAAGATACATCTTTGAGCCAGAGCAAGAACTCTGGTTGTGGGCCCAGGGGGAAGCGATGGAGCTTGGCTGCACCTAGGGCACATACTGCAAAATGAGGTACTACTAAATGTGCTAGAAAACCAAGACAGGCCCAGAGGGAGATTAAAGTTAAAACACAGCTTGACCCTTTTCCATACCCTGCACACAGCACGTGTTAGAACAGCTCCCCTGACACACTGCAGCAGCCCTGTTTAATGGCAGTGCAATCCAAAGCACTCTCACTTGCTCTGGCTGTGTTTTGCTCATGGAAAACAGAAAAAAAAATTAATCAAGGTACCTGAAAGAGCTCATTTCACAGCAATATATTTTGACATTGCAACAAAACATCTTCTACAGAAAATTCCCAAACTGTGTCTCTAGTATGGCTAAATTCATTCTGCCAGTCTACAACAGCCACTACACTTGCTCTTTCCAAGAGAAATGTAGAAATCTCACAAGACCTCAAGACAAAGTAAAAAGGCATCCCATTGCTCCCTGTTCCACCACTGCACAGCTCACACAGAGCTCTGAAGCAGGGAGGCTTAGTGGCATTTCTGGATCCTATTATAAAAATTAAGCACAGTTATTCCATCCTTGTTAACTACCTGGTTTTCTTCATAGGCACTGACAAAGCAGGGGCTGTTCATAACTGGCCTCTTAGGTGGAGCTGTTTTTGAGAAGTCCCTTTTGTGTGCAGACAAGGGCTTTGAAGCTTCCACTTTGTGCCTGTGATCAAAAACTTCCTCAGCCTTTCAGCAGGAGTGGGAGGACAGGGATTCCAATTGCTGAGAAAGAGCTCTTGTCACAGTCAGGAAGAAATCATTAAGCCCTGATTGATTCTTCACTTTTTTTTTTGCTATAGAACCACTTTTTTCAGCGATGGATTTCAGCAGTTAACAATTGTGAGGCTGTTCAGCCTCTGCCCAAACTACAGGGAGAAGCAGAGTGGCTAGGAATGGAGGGGGGATTTAATTTGCTGTCCTCAGCCTGGGCACCACGTGTACCTAAAGTAACAATGGCAAGCACACAGTTCTGCTTGGTTTAAATTTTATTTAGCACCTGATTTTCTGCTTTCTACAGGACACCATTCTCCAACCCTCATAGCCCTGGGAACATTTTGCACATGCTGGTGCTGCCCCCTGTGTATGAAAGCACATCTCAGCCCTCCTTCGGATCAGCTGGTGGTTGTTCCTCATGGAGGTGAAGAATCAGGGAAGAGCTGGCAGCACTGGTGAAAGGGAACACAGCAGAGCAGGAGCAGACTGAGGCTGTCAGATCCAAGTCTCACCAGCTCTGAATAGCTGGATACCTGCCAAGCAGAGAAGCTCCACCGAGTTGTGGAAGGGATTTTCAAACACAGCTAGAGAGCACAGATTTTTCTCCCCTCGCACTGGGAGACCTGCAGCATGCACTGCATTGCAGACACAGGCCTGCATTGTTGTGCCGGTGCCTCACTGTGTCTTGCACTTGCTTTTTCATGGCTTCTCTTAGGACATCCTGAATACCAAAAACCCAGCATTCATCTGATCCTTGGCAGCTGCAATCCTGAGGCAACCTGTTACTGCTACCCTACTTTGGCCACCTGGGTGGTTTTTTAGCAGCTCTCACCCTCTGCAGCTTCCCTAAAGGGTCACTTTCCAATATCATAAGACCCATTTAACCAGGGTGGTCTCCAAGGAGGACCCCAGCCAGCTGACTGAGCCAATGCTTCTGGGCATCTGGGCTTTTCAGTTAGAGAGGGAAGGGATAGGGAGTTTGTTCATATCAAAATTAGTAAAACAGCTGTGAGATGTTACATAGTGATTCATGTCATTGTAGAAACACACCATGGAATCAGTATAAACAAGAATACAGAACTTGAAGTAAAGCATGGACACGAGACAAAGAAAAATATAATAATTTCATTATATTTGTTAGAATCACTTTGCTGTGAATTGCTGGCTTTTTGCTGTTATGTATTTTTTGCCACTATAATTATGAATTGTACCCACTTTTTATGTATAAGGAAAATGCAGGCTTGTGCAAACATGAAAAGGTTTGTCCCTGCTGTTACCTGCTTGCTAGGAGTGTAACCTGAGAACATGTTCAAGCCTTGTCCAGACCTGGGGGGGGACTTGTAGCCACTGCTGCTTGAGTGCTAGCCAGCATGTTCAGGCTTGCTCAGACCTGTACCCCAGCACAGTGGGCACGACATGGCTGCGGGAGAAACAGGACTTCTGGGCAGCAGATCAGTATGATTATGCAGAAGCCGATTTATTGTTTACTTTTTAACCCAAATTATACATTCTAAGACTACTGCCCATGTGGTCACACATTTGATTGGTGCCTCTATGCTGTTCACGTGCCTTGCACAATGACTGTTCACTATCCAGAACTTCACTGCCCACCTTTATCTTGGGTCTTCTAACCTTGTATTCTATTTTCAGCTCCTTCTCTCCCAATTTAGCATAATTTATGTTTCAGTGGCCTTGAAGGGTCTCAACTAGTTGCAGAAAAACACCTAAAATTGGCTCATTCTGTGCACTTGTTATAAACATTGGTCTAAACTAAGAAATATACAGGAAAACAACTAAGCACGTGAAAAAACAGCAAAATACGCAGACAAACAACTAGGCAGCAAAATATGGAGAATAACAGCTAAATATAGTTTGGCTGGTGCATACGATGCAGACCACAGCCTAGACTTGTTCAGACGTGTCACTGTGGCCCAGACTTGTTCAGTATTACTCCACACAGCCCCACCAGAGACTGCCTATAAAAGGGGCAGTGACCAAAGGTGAGACAGATGTGTTGGTGGAGTGCAACCCCCACGTCCCCAGTGCTGCCTGCCCATTCCTTATGAACAAATTAATGAATCGCCTTATTGATTGACCTACCTGATTGTAGTGAGTAAATTTATAACACAGCCACAAGGTAAGACATAGAGGAGCCTTCACATATATCACAGCACCCTGCAGTGCAATCCATAAGCCATCTCTCACAGCAGCTGATAGTGCTGCTGGCAAATAAACTAAATAATGACCCTATTGTGTCCCCTACCCCTGCCCCATCCAAGTTATTTCTTCTTCATGTATCTCCTCTAGAAATGTGTGGTAACCAGATTGTCCTCAAGCCTCCCAGACTGCTTTCATATTGGATGTAAATTCAGAAGTTATTGCAGGTAGGAAAAGAAAAAAAAGCAGATGCAACTACATGAGCCTCAATCCCCTTAAAAATTCACAGTTCCTTATGCAGTTTGGCACAGGGGAGTGTGGGTGAACTTCAGGAAAGGCAAGTAGACAAATTCTCTGGTTGGAGGTCAACCTACCAATTTCTCCCATGCATCCTCTTGTTACTGAGTACATGGATACAAATTCCCAAATGTGGCCACCACCGCTGACTGAATGCTCCTTCTCCTTGTACTTCACCAAACTTGTTCAACCACACCCCTGCTCAGAAGGGTGTCAAGTATCCTGTGGCTTGTCTGGGTAGTTTTCCACTCACAAAAGCTGGGCTGGCCAGGTGTTCCTGCTGTAGGAAAGCAGAGGAGCAGTTGAGTCCTCAACTGAATTCTGTATCCTGGTCCTTCTTCCTTGAACTATCCTTTCTCTGGACCTCAACATATTTTGCCTGGCAAAGTGTAGATCTCCAGTGTGGAGTACCTTGCTCAGACTCTTCATTAAAGCAACACCTGATACAACAAACACCAACTAAATTAGCTGCCCTAGAGATCTGATGAAAGCTTGGAAAATGTTAAAAATATTTAAAAGGGGGGGAAAACCACAACTATTGACAGCAGTAAATGTGTCTTAATTAAAGCCTTGGAATGCACAGTTCAAACACACTCCAGTCATCCTCCAACTCCCTGCAAAAGTTAATGAGATTTGTTTTTCTTATACTGATACACAAACTACATAAAGGGACTCAGAACTGAAAATGAAATGTTGTGTGTGCAGGGCTAGATGCTGATTGCATTTACAGGGGTATAATTACAACAGGATCCCTTGCAGATCCTGCTGGCATTGTTCCAGGAAGCATAGTGGCAGCTTCTGGGTTGTGCTGCAAGGACAAATGTCAGGCCATAAATAACTGAAGCAAAAAGTGATGATGAAGAAGTACACCTCATGTTCCAAATGAAAATCAAATATCAGGTATGTGGCTTTTCTGCTTCTTCAGTCCAAAGGAGAATATAATTACATCCTTGATTTATGAATAATAGAAGTTTGGTTGGGTTTTTTTTTATTTAATCTAAAGAGTCCCCAGAGTTGCACTGTTGCCAAAGCCTCTTGTAACTCAGGCCAACAAAGACAGAATGTAACAAGCCTGCAAAAACAGAGCATCTGTATCCCAAGGCTTGCAATAAACATTCCCTACTCACACACAAAAAAACCCAAACACAAGGGTTCTTCATGTATGCAAGACTTTCAAGTTCTATATAATCCATCTTAATGCAGAAAGATCACAAGTTTGATTTAGTTTACCCTGGGATAATCTGTGAGTGTTTCTGTGCCCACTTACGCTCATCCTCTCCCTATTCAGGATGCCAGCTCACACACTGGGAAATTCAGTGGGTGAAATCTACTCCACAAAGTGCCCCACGTGCCCTGGGCTGTGTGGAGGAGATCTACACACGCTTTCTAGGGAAAGGGGATTAAATTCCTATCAGCGGCCCTCAGGGAGCTTCAATGATAAGAGTATCTGATTCATTTTCTGGGGTTGGATGCCAGGCAAAACATCATGCTGCTCCACTTCTGCAGATGGATTTGGGGCACAGAGCAGTATCCCAGAAAGTGACACCTGCTTTGAATGAAACTTTGCAAAGGGACAACCATCACAGTCTCCAGCCTCTGGTTTATTCCACAGCACAACATTTCCCTAGGAAAAATAACAGGTCCATGTACCTTGTGGCCTTAGAGGAGTTTGATACTGTTTGGCTCTTACTGGGGAGAGGATTTTGGTGGGATTTTTGGTGTCATGTTCTTTGTGATTTTTAAAAGATACCACTTAGCACTATTATACTACTGCTCATTAGTGAGCACTCTGTTACTTTCTAGGAGTAAAGAACTAGAGAAACATCCTCAACAAAATCACAGAAGGGGCATTAGAAGAAGGAAAAGTTGATATGGAAGAGCTGAAAATTATCTATTTTTATGGAAAGAAGGGGCAATGGAAGAAGACAGGAAAAAATGTGTCACCTGAAGACACATGCTGCTTCTTTGAAATTGCTATCTGGCTTTATTATAGAATCATAGAATGGTTTGGGATGAAAGGGACTTTAAAGGTCACCCAGTTCTGACCCCCCTGCTGTGGGCAGGGACACAGACTACCAGGACAGGTTGCTCAAAGCCCCATCCAGTCTGGCCTTGAACACTTCCAGGGATGGTACATTCACAATGCCCCTGGGCAACCTGTGCCAATGCCTCACCACCCTCACAGTAAAGAATTTCTTCCCAATATCTAATCTAAAATTGCTTTCTGTCAGTTTAATGCCATTTCCTGTGGATCTGTCACTGTATCAAAAATCCCTCTCCTAGCTCTCTTTTAGACCCCCTTTAGGTACTTGAAGGCTGCTGCAGGGTACTCTAAATATTTTGCCAATGTTTGCTGATTTTCTAAAGAGGCCGGCAAAGGGGTTTTTAGTTGTTTTGACCCCTTGAGAATATCCTGTTGGTATTTCTCCCATATCTCTATCTTGGAGTAAATGAAAACCCACAAGCCCTTTTAAGTCTCATCAAGCAAGTTTTGGGGTCCCAACCACCCGTTAGAGGACCTGACTACAGGCTTAAAAAGATACTTGTCAGAACTTGTCAGTGAGGTTGCAAATGTAGAGAACAGCTCTTTGGGAGAAAGGCAGGAGGTGAAGACACCTGATGGCATCCCTACTTGTGTCAGAGTCATGGGTCAGGCTACCATGAAAGCTCAAAAAAAAAATAAAAGGAGGGTGAGTAATTAAAATCCCCTCAATATAGTCCTTCTCATTCTGTACCAAAGTTTTCCATAGGCTTAGCAGTGGCATAGGATTCAGCAGCCTGTGCAAGTGTGACACATCATGCTTGCCACATTCTTTCTCTATGGGACATTTCAAAACAGAATTTACGTAATCCCTTCCTACAACAAAACTTCAAGAATATTTTCCTCCAGCCCCTTTTTCACCAGCCATAGTACCCTGCATTAGGACTTTACCTGAGGACATATGATGCCTCGGCTCAAAAAGGGGCAATGCTGGGGCAAAGTGAAAGGCAGCCATCACCTTCCTGCTCACCTGAAAAAAATGTACACACACACAGAGTGAGGTCCACTCCTCTCAGCCCTTCAGTGAGACAACACCTCATCTCCCAGTCTCCCAAATCTGTCAGTTGGTTATTTCAGCTGCACTACAAAGTCTGGCAACCAAGCCCTTTGCCTGGTCTTTCAAGCTTCTCAGCATGGGCCAGCACTGCCTACAGAGGATCTTCTGGAAAGCAAGAACTTGCACTGGAGAATCCAACCACAGGGCTGAAAAGCTCTGCAAGCCACAGAGAAACCCTGCCCCTGTTTCTCTTCTTTCTGGATATCACCTAGAAAAAACTCACCTTCTCTAATGCAGCCTTTTCCTGTTGTCATAACACCTTTTATAAATGTAGGGTGCAATGTTCTCCTCTACCACCAAACCCAAAATGTCTTCCCTACTGGTTTTGTTCCACACAGCCCCCTTGGGTAGGCACCCCTAAAACTTCCCCATCTCCCTCACCCAAATCCCACATCTTCACATCAGGGGAAGCAAGACACTGGACTCATCATCTCTGTCAGGTGTCCACACACAGATGCACATATGCAAGCCAAAAGCCACATCTCCCAGGCTCATTGCCTATTTCTTGGGTATGAAATTTCCCCATGATCCTTAAAGCACATGACTGTAACTCTCCTCATCCCCACAACCCTTTCCAGTGTTGTATCACCTCTATCTGTCCATGCTTCTGCCCAGTCCTTGAGGATCACAAACCAAAAGTCCCTGTCTCATGCAAGACTGGTGCTATCACCAAGCCACAGCTTTGTGGTGGGGCTTCGATGTACATGGTCATCAGCAGGAGACAAAGTCTGCATCGGAGCTGTGATGATTCAGGGGGTTTTAAGGTGGTTTTTTGTCTTCCCCACCAGCCAATAAGGGCACTCACAGAGGCACTTCTTTGGCAGGAAGTAGGGCAGTTACTCCTCTTCTGACATGGTGGAGATGGCAGTGAACTTCGCCTGCAGCTTCACTGCTCTTTGCTGTTTGGCACTCTGGAGTTCCATCGTGACTTCAGGTGGTAAGAATGGAAAATAATTGCTGTTTTCCTTGTGGTTTAGGTTCTGTGAGTGCTGCTATGTAATGCTCCAGTAAATAACAGCCTTTCTCTAACTGCTGCCCATGCTGGCTCAGCACTGCAGGGTTCAGGCTACAGCTGAAAACCCAGCTGCTGAGAAGACTTTCTCCTTGTCTAGTGAACTATGCTATCCAGGGATATAATTTAGGGGGTTTAAAGTCAATTTATGGTTTTAACTCATCTGTCAGTGTTTAAACTCTGCATGACCTTGATTATTAAATCTAAAGACTGTGGGTAACAATCTGACTGCTAAGTACAGATGGACACTTGAGTGCCGATGACTTTTAATGAAGCATTAACCTAATTTCTTTCTTTGCTGAGCAAGGGAACTCTCTTGATTGCAGCTGACCTTAAATCTTTAGAATGGGAACTGCAGACATGAGTGTTTTTCTCTGAAGGTTTCGGTTCAGTATTTCTTAGGTTGCCGTACACGGAAAGAACTCAGAGATGGTGTTTGGTTAGCCAGTAGCTTTTTGTTTTTGCTGTGGTTTCCTTTGGGGGCTGCAGACGCATGCAGGAACTCTGCCACATCTTAAATGTAAAGATAAAGCCCTAGCCTTGCTAGGGGGAGGAAGTTTTTAAAAGAGGGAGTAATGGGGAAGAGACTTTCAAAGCATCTGGTGGAAAAAAAAAATCAACCTGTTGCAATCTGCTTGTTTCACTGTAGCCTGGGAGGGAGCATCCACAGAATTGCTCTCTCATTCTGCAGGAACACAAGGCCCCCTAAACAATCCTCAAGAAGGAAAGCACAAGAGAGAGCCTCTTAATACAACATTCAGCTCATATCTGCAAGAACAGCCCTCGTTTGCTTAACAGTTGGTTGCCTGTTAATTTTGAGCAAGAAAAGGCTGTAACCCTACTATTGCCCAACAGAAGGAACAGGAGGAGGGCTGGCTTTTCCATCTCTCTCTCACATTTCCAAATCCAGGAACAAGGATGGGCTCTGAATATGAATGCTCTGTTCCAAAGCATCTCTCACTAGAGCAGCAAGAGTTGGCTGCTCAGATTGTGAGATCACACAGGCATGGCCTCTGAGTATTGTACGTGCCTGGCCAAGTTATGCTGTGCCTCTGCTCCCTCACGGGCCTCGATGTTTCAGGAATGGTGGTATGCCTAGAGACCTGCACTGCTATTTGACCCTCTGAGCCAAGTCTGCCTTGTGTCTGGAATGGGGCCATCACCTTACACAAATTCGAATTTTTAGGTAATGGCACTCAAACCAAGTCAGGGATGAAACGGTCAGAAAAGGCTGCAGAGAGAAAATCAGAATTACAGGTAGCTCACACCAGAAAGCCTTTGGGGTTTGGAAATAACTACAAATTATTCCAAACTGATTTCAGACCAGCGTGTGTGCCATGCAATGACCACCTTGAATGGGAATGAAACTACACAAAGAAAACCAAATCCTAGCCTCAAGAAATCCCCAGATGAAAACAGTGGGATAGACATCTCCCACAAGGGCTCAATAGATTTTAGACCTACTTTGCTCTGGTATGAGTAGTTTTCAACACCAAGTTGCAACAGGTGAAAGAGGTAAATTGCCTAGTACCATTTAGTGAAAGCTGGGGGAAAATATAACCTATAACCTATCCCCTTCTTACAATACATGGTATATTGAGTCCAGCTGTCTACAACAGCTGTCCAGTTTGCTCACCTCTCCAGGTGATGCATTTCAGAGGCCTGGCCCTGTGTGATACTGCTGCATCTCCCAGGCACTGGAATCAGGACTCTTGACTCTTGGTTTGAATAATATACATAATAATTTTCTTCCCATCCACACCATGTGATTTCAGCCAGTCTCATTCACCCCATGCCTATAAAAGTTACCACCATGACTCAAGAGGTGTTGAGGGTTCTCAAAAACCACAAAAGGACATTGTGTTAAGATTGAAATAGGCTGTGGTTATCACCTCTTCTACAAAGAACAGTGTCTGGTGTTATCACACCCACCACTGCCACACTTGGCTTTCCAACAGGCATGAGAGCAGCTATTCCAGCAAGGTGCTGGGGAGCAGCAAGAAGAGCCCAAGGCAGCAATCTGCTCTCAGCCTGGCAGAATGTCCCAGTTCCTAGGTGAGCTCAGGAAAAAGCTGGTCTCTCTAGCTGTTGGGTTGGTACTGATGGCACAGGAAAAGCATGGCATTTCTGAGTATGAGGACAGCTGGCCTTGTGGGCAAGCAAGGCTCTGCTCTGCCTTTTGGCTTCATTTCTGCCACACACAGGTCCTGCATCACCCACTGAATTACTGTGGATGCCAGAACCTTAAATCCCAGTGAACAGTTCTACCCATGAGCTGAGCACTGGGTAAGATGTGCTTGCCTGAGAAATGTCTTTGGTCCAAGGCTGAATGGGCATAAGCTTTTGTGACACTTGAATCCTACCCTTGCTGCAGTGGGAAAACACCATCCCACAGACAATAGTCTTGGGACCTACAATTGGATTCTGGGCTGTTGGGTGAAAAAACACGGCATTTGCCCAGTACTGCCTGCACACCCAGTGCCAACCGAGATCAGAGGCATGGGACAGGAAACCTCATCACCTCCACACCAGACACAAAGCCACCTGAAGAACATCTACTCCTCTTCAACACATGGCTTGGGTCTCTCAGCTCCCACCTGCAAGAAAATACGGGGGTCATTAAGGTAGTTGGGGTACCAGCCAGGAAGAGAGATGGATTTGGACATTTGGATTTGGTTGAGGAGGGATGTGGAATTGAATTTCTCCTTTGCAGGTCAAGGTGTAAATCCCTGAGCACTGTTACAAGTGGGGGCAGCAATTAACACCTGTGAGAAGGATGTGACAGTATAAGTAGGATGTGCATAAGCAACATGTAAGATAAATTTTTGTCACCTTCCATGCTGATGATGACACATAATTCTGGTTTGGTTTCTTTCTCCTTTTTTTTTTAATTTTTATTTTTTTTAATAGACTCTGGATCATCAAGCTGTCCCTGTCTTCTTCTACTTAGGTTTCTCAGTGCAAACTGGCTTAAGTACAGAGCATATGCTCTGTGCAGCTGGATATGGGTGAGAGTTTTAACTGTGAAAAATGCAGCACAGCAGATTTAGTGCAACCTCTGTGTGTGCACGAGCACATGGAGGCTCACTGCCTGCACTCACACAGGGTCATCTCCTGTGCTGGCAGGCCTTGGCATTAGCAGTGGCTGGATGGCACCTCCTGCAGGATTGGGGATTTTTCCTTTCCTTTGATTCCAGAAGTGGAAAGATGGAGAGGAAGGGAAATGTAAAAGGGGGTGAAATAATGATATCAACTATAAGCTTTGAGCTTCTTTAAATGATTGAAAAACAATCAATGTATGGGGAAAGAGCTACACAGGCAAGTAAAAATATACAGTAAATGGTTCTATGAAATGCTATAATGTGAAAGGTCATGGGTTAACCCCCCACACTCCCCAATTTCCATTTCCTGCACACCTTGCTTCTCCCCTCCATGACCTTGGTAATCATAGAATTGTTTGGGTTGGATGGGACCTTAAAGACCATCTACTTCCAACCCTCTTGCCACAGACAGGGCACCTGCCACTAGACCAGGTTGCTCAAAGCCCCATCTAACCTGGACTTGGAAACTTCCAGGGGCTGAACATATATCAGTGTCTTATCACCCTTTCAGCGAAGAATTTCTTCCTAACATCTAAATCCTTCTAACACAGAAACCTCAAGATGCCATCGAAGGTTTAAGGGTGGGGTGTGGGGTAAAAACTTTTACCTGTAAGATAAGATATGCAAATTAAGAACAGCAGGACTCTTGAGCCACTGTTTGATATGTTATCAAAACTATACTGTACTCTGAGCAACATGACCTATCTTTATAAGCAGATTCAAAGTTGGTCCTTCTATAAACTGGGAGTTATACCAGAGACATTTAAATAATACTTGTGAAACTCTGCCTTCTTCCACGTTATTTTGAACACTGCTTTCACTTCTGGCAGCATCTCTTTATGTCATTTAATTTCCTAGGACTATTTCACCATTTCAGACACATTAAAAAAAATATATTTTGTAACAGATACGAGCAGAGACCTTCTGAAGTACAAATGCATTGGACAAGTAAAAGGGTTTAACATTGGTTCAGAGGGCTGAAGCTCCCACCCTTTGAAGCCCCTGATGTGTTTTATCCTGATGTTTTGTGTTGTTTCAGTCACAAATGTACCACCACCCCACTCAACCATAAGACCTGGCTCCCCTGTCCCAGTGAACACCAACAACCCTGGGGTCCGCAAGGCCGCTCGCTTTGGGGTTTACAGATACAACAACAACTCCAATGACCTCTTTCTGTTTAAGGAATCACAGATAAAGAAAGCCATGGTACAGGTAAGAGCAGCAGACTCCTGATGGTCCTTCAAACCATCCTTTAATTGGCCCTCCTCTGGCACATCCAAGATACAACATCCCTGATCTTCCTCAGGACTGCTAATGCTGACCCCTATAGCACTGCTGCACAGGAGGCCTCTGTGTAAGTGACACACAGTTCTCAGGTGTAGCACTTGACTCCTAGCCAAAGTTTTGGCCTCTCTTTCCTCTGCCCCTATTCTAAAGGAGGAAACTGCTTTCTCTAGATTGTCAGAGGGCTGAAGTACATGCTCCACGTGGAAATCAAACGCACCGTGTGTGAGAAGAGGGATCACTCCAGCTTGGACAGCTGTCACTTTCAAAGGGAAAAAAACCTGCAACGGGTATGTATTCAACTCATTTGGGGTGCTCAGGAACTGCAGGGGATTCTTGGCCACCTCTAGCTGTACAATCACCTTTAGACCAGCTCTGCCATGTCTTCATACCTGTACAAGCCTCTCCTCTGCAGAGACAGCTGGGGTGAGGCCAGGTTATCACCTTTCATGCATCCAGGGCCAGTTCCTGTCTGCAAGGGGTTGAACCAGACACATTTACCTGGCCCATGTTCCTGAGTGACTGAGGAGAGTGTGCAGAAATAAAGTAGGTGCCAAATAGATTTCCTAGGTGGGAGACACTTTACACAGGCTTTCCCACTAGACAGGATTACTTAGCAAACAGTATTTTTCTTAGGATAAAGCAGGCAGACAAAGGGATCTTGTTTTCTCCTGCCTCATCACAGCCTGCAATGCTGAGATTAACCAGCAGACACCTGAACTTTCTCACCTATTCCCCTTTTATTCACAGATGCTGAGATGCTATTTTGAGGTCTGGATAACACCTTGGACTCATAAAGTACATATCCCTGTTGCTCACTGTCACCAAGACCTTTCCCCATGAGAGCCTGACTTAGAGGGGATCTCCCACCATGAGTTTTTCCTTGCCTGGACAGCTGAGGTCAATACTGAAGTGAGGAATAGCTGTACAGAATTGCCACAGGGCTTTTCTCTCAAAGCACATGGTTGTTTTTTCCTTGAGAAAGACATTCAAAAGACAAGGCCTGCCTTGACTGAATGTCTTGCTATGCAGCTGTGTATCTGTTTTTCCAAAACTAAACTGCACGTGAACATGTGTTGTCCTTCATTCGCCATCCATCCTCTGGCTGAATTTCCAAGCACTCCCAGGAAGCTCTGTTTCATTTGTTTTGTGATGAACCTTCACAAAGCTATGATGGAAACAAGTCTAAACCACAGCATGTGTGAATAGAACACTGAGGAAAGCTTTACAACAGTGGGATGGTTTGCCTGAGTATACATACACACACAAGTTTTAAGATTTTCCAGTGTCTGACACATCTGTCAGGAAGGCAAGAGGGAGGGCTGTTCTTTTTTTTCTTTTTTAAGAGAGAGGTATGAATAAGGATGTCTTGAAACACAGACAGCCCAGAAATTACATAGTCTAATGAATCTTGATCAAAAGCAAAGTTACACTGTGAAAGGGCATTGCTGCAAATGCCACGGCAAATGCCAAAGCAAATAAATCTAATCATATTCCCAAAGAATAATTCTGAGGTTAAACAGCATAGTCCCATTCAGGTTAAAATACAGCATTTGCCTTCTGCCAGACAGCTTATATTCAGGTTCAGTACAATGATGGTCTTCTCTAGGTGGACATCTACCATTCCTTCAAGACTTCACTCTTCATCTGTGGGCTAATTATTGCTTACAGTGCACACTAAGGTTCCTATTCGAAGGATTTGCATAGCTGCTCCCTTAAAACAGCCATAAAGTTTGAGCCCATGATCAGTCATACAGACTTAGAGACCAGCACTTCTAAACAGGCAAGGCCCTGATCTAAGCCACAAAGAACACATTTTCCCCACAAATACTTTCTTTTTTTTGAGAGTTGTTGCCTTTCTGCAGCAATATTGTAACTCCTATTAGCAGTAACACCTCCACTTTCAGCCGTCATAACAACCACTCAGTCAAAAAAGGACAATGAAGGGCTCTAAGCCAAGGTCTGGGGTTTTAAGATAGATGGTACTAATAGTACAGCTGAGTATCTGCTCCAAGTAATCCCAAAGCTGGGCATGTCTCAAGTTCTGCTTCAGAAACATCACTTGTGATGAACAGGTGGCCCAGCAGCAGCTCAAACTCAGCATCCAATGCTGGAGAGACAGCTGTGCTGCATCTTACCTTTGGGAACAGCAGTGTCTTGGCTGGGGAAAGAAAAACCAAAACCAAAACCAAAACAAACAGTGTTTAAAAAAAGCTCCAGAAGGGCCACAAGAGGATGCAATGTGATGCTACATTCAGCTATCACACAAGCCACTGCCAACAGCCTGGTGCCAAAGACAAGGAGAAAGAAAGTTATTTATGGTGGTTTGGGCTGTCCACAAAGCAGGAAAGGTAAGCCACAGCTAAGTTTGTAGGAGAACAAGAGAAGCCAGAAGAGCTGTTCTTTGCCTCTCAGAGGAGTTAGGAATGGTCTCAATCCCTCTTCTCCTTCAGCTGCATGCTTCACACAATGCCAAGGGCTTCCAACCAGGCTGTCAGCTCTAGACAGTCGAGGTCAGAACAGGCTGGGCAGGTCCATGTTCCTTCCTTCAGCCAGCAGGACAGCCTGGTGTTCAGGAACAGATGTCATTTACCTCTCACATGCCACCATGGGGGCAAGCAGGCAGCACACTCACTTCAGGTCTGTGCAGAGATGCATGCAGGCAGTGAGCAGGTCACACAACAGTGTCCCCTGTGCAACTCTCCAAGCCCCTGACACACAGTGCTTCATCTCAGTCACCTCACCAAGCCAATTCTCCATTTGTCAGAGCAACAAAAGTTAAAGCCAGGTGAACTCGGCACCATGCAGGCTGACAAACCCAACAGGCCTTTGCTGTTCTCCCAAGGAAAATGCAGTATGACTGTTCAAACCTCTCCATCCAAACAGACAAGCACCTGCTGAGAAAGACAGATCAGCCTTATGTTCAAAGCTGCAGCCAAGTGTTCACTGTTACATATAATTCCAGTGTGCTTTACAATAAGAAAGGCTATTGCAACAGAGCTTTCATAAGCACCAAAGAAAGGAGCAGAGCCAAAGTCAACTGAGCTCTTTCTACCACTCCAGAGCACTTCACTCAGGAAGGATTTGGGTAATTAAAGAGGAGGATACTGCTAGCACTGACCTAAAGAACTGCAGCTAAATACTATTTAATCACAATGACATGCAGCAGTCAAAAAGCCAATGTCTCTGCCTTCTGCATCTTGGCTCCAATTTACACCACGGTTAACAGTTCACCAATTCACTCCAAGGAGTTCATACCCTTGCAGACCTTGCTGAGTCTGACATCTATTTCAGGTTACAATGGCAATTCTAAAAGATTTTTAGTAAAGATTTAGGGCATGAGGTAAGAAAGAAAACTTGTTTCTAACAGCCCTGTGTGTTGAAGAAAAAAAGGAATAATCCCAGCAATGACATTAAGAGCTTGTGGGACAACCACAACCTGAGTTTTACCAGAGCTCCAAAGTGGCCAGTGATCCTCAAACTGAGATCTGCATTTGCTCAAAAGCTCTGCTCTGCAAATATTTCCTCTCATACTACCACTTTTTAAATTGCACAGGAGACAAACTGCCTGCCACCAAAATATAAAGTGTTGCTGGACTGACAGACTTCCCACTTTGCATTCTCTTGACATCAGCAGCTCTACATGAAGGACCTGAAAGTTCTGCCTGTGCCAGATGCACACCCAGTTTCACAAACTGACTGACTTTCAGAGCCCACTGACAGCTGGAGGAGTTACAGCTACAAGGAACCAACACAAGGTTGAACTGGCAGCAGACAGATAAGGAGACACGACAGCTGCTGACTGTGAGGAAAACGCCTTGCACACAGAGCTAACGACAACAACAACTTACTGCTACATTCTTCTGTCCCTACCTCAAACAAATTAGCAAAAATCAGCTTCCCCTGTGCTCGTTCTTTTGCAGCACTGTTTTTAAGCAGGCTAGATGACCAGGCCAAGTATCAGCATCATCAGATCCCTGCTGAGATCACTGAGCAGACAGCCCCAGAAGCTTAAGAGGTCATTATCTCATCTGCAAAGTTTTTACTGGCACAAAGCAGACACAAATTTAAAGGAAGCAGATTTATGCCAAGGCTTTGCAATCACTTTCATCAGCTGTTCACACTGAGAAACCAACCTTTGCATAAAAGTGTCATGGGCACATAAGTTATGTTTCACCAGCTCTAATACAGAAGTTTGCTCCAGACAAGAAACAGTGCAGTTAACTATGGAGTAACATTTTAAATACTTCCAGAAAATTCCTCTCAATACTCAATGCCCCACAGAAACATCTATTCCACCAACAAGGCAAAACAAAACACATTATTTAAATGCACAGATGTGGTGTACTCCAGCTCAGTTCCTTTCCTTGGATAGTTTTACTGCAGGGCTTTACATTAAATTGAAAATTTCTCCAAGTCTTTCAGGACATAGGGCAACATTCTCTCATATGCAATAGTCTGTCCTGAAAGAAACTTGGGTAAGACACAGGAAGCAAGCTCAGGCTTCTCTGGGAGTCATGCAGTGAGGACTTCCTCCCTTCTTAAGGAACCACAGCCCCATTCTTCTTCCACCAAAAGCTCTGACAAGACCTTTGATACCTCAGTAAATGCTCTTGCATCCAGTAAGACTTCTCACACTAGAGAAGAGCCAGTCTCAGAGCTGCAGAGGTGTCATGTTCCTGCACTCATATCATCAAAAGAGAAGACTGGCTGTTTTTTTCCAAGCCTGACTTGCTCCAGGTTTCTCCTTGCTCAAGGCAGGTATGTCACCACCCATCTGAAATCAACACACCATTACTCAGCCTCTGTGGAAGTTGAATGAGCCTGTAAAACCAGTCCTCACAGGAGAATCAAGAGGATATTATGCCAGTTTGTTTATTCCACAGACATTTTAGTGCTGCTGCTTTACTCTTGTGTTTGAGAGCCAATCAAAGACTAGGGATTTCTTTTTTTTTTTTAATCATTTCTATTCTTAAGCACCCCTTATGCTGAATAATGATCCCTGTGTGTCAGTCAACCTGTTTCATCTGGGTTTTACTAAAGATCTCCCCCACTTCTGCATACCATGGATGGATTATCAGGATCCAGCACAACACTGGGAATGGGAGCCAGCTAAAATGAAGTGTTAAGGTTCTTATGAGAAATGGAACACCAGTGGTGTGGTTAAACAGCCTGTCACCAAGCAAGGTTTGTTGCTTAGCATTGTGCCACCCACCACAGTTGGTACTTTACAGACTTCAGAGATATTTAATCTCTCAGATTGAATAAAGCCTGTCTGTCCAGCCTGTATAAATAGACGGTACAAGTCCAGTCAGTCCGCAGTACCTTTAAAAAATAACTGAGAACTGCACTTTGTCCAAAGGTTACTTGGTGAAACACTGGCAAATAAATCACCAGTGATAACTTTGTACCAAGAAGGAATGGCTTGCCCCAAGGCTGCCAAAGCATGAACATAAAAGAATCACCACAGCAGATCTGCTTTTTCAACCCCAACTTGAGATCCCATCAAGTGTAACTTTCATATCCCACCAGAAGAGGACAAATAGTTGCGAGGGCTGGCAGAGCAGTGGTAACCAGCTGGTACTGAAGCAGCCTGCCCTGGACTGGGTTTTCCCAAAAGCTGCAGCCCCTGGCCTGTACAGAAACAAGTCAGCCTGATCCAGCAGCCATCAGCCACTTGCCACAGGACTGCTGCAGCTTGGCAGTAACACAGAACGAGGTGACAGAGGCACTGGCAGGGAAGAGTCATTTTCATTTGCATAGCCCTCCATTAACAGAGGAACAGAAGGCCAGTGAAATCAGGTGATATTTTTAGCATCACCTTCCCCTTTTCTGGTGCTTTTCGTTATATATTTATAGCAAATCTCTTTCCTTTCCAAAGGTGATGAAATGCAGCAATTGTGTAAGTTTAGGTTCGATTGTCACCCAGTGGTAGAAAAGGAGAGAGCAGCAAAAACTTTTGATTCCCAAGTATCAATGCAGTACATCACACAGCTGCTGAAACAACCCCTCCAGTTCTTTAAGATGCAAAACCTCTTATTTAAAACCATAGTATGCTTTGGGTTGGAAGGGACCTCAAAGATCATCAAGGACACTTCTCATGAGACTGGGTTGCTCAGAGCCCCATCTAGCCTGGCCTTGAACATTTCCAAGGGTAGGGCATCCACAACTTCTCTGAGTAACATGCTCCAGTCTCTCTGCTCTATGATCCTGCCAGGCATAGAGGTGAGATTGAAAGGCTGTAGTTCCCCAGGTCTTCCTTTCTTGCTTTTTTTTTTTTTAAATGGGGTTTTTTTCCCCCCCTTTTCTAGTTGGTGGGTTAACTAGACTACCACAACTCCTCAAATACAACAGATAGCGACTTAGCCCCTTCATCCATCAGTTCCCTTGGGATCCACAGATGCATTTTAACAATTCTTGTGGACCTTCATGTTCCTAAGATGACCTAAGAATCCTACAGTGGATGATTCTTCAGTCTCCCAGGCCCTGCCTTTCCCTTCTGCAACTTGGCCAGTGTGGCTGGAGCAATTCCTGGTGGAGATGGGCAAAAAGTCATTGAGCAACTCAGCCTTTGCCATGTGTCAGGTAAATGGGTCTCCCCTTTCCTTCCAGAGAGAGTCTTCATTCTTCCTAGTGTTCCTTTTATCACCCACATACCTGCAGAAGCTTTTCTTGTTCTCGATGTCCCTGGCCACATTTAATTCTCGTAGGGCTTCATCTCCTCTAACCTGATCCCTGGCTGCTCAGACAACCTCTCTATTCCTGCCAGGCTACAGCTCCTTCTACCCTCCATGGGCCTCCCTTTAGTGTCTGAGCTTGTCCAGAAGCTCCTTGTCCATCCACACAAGGCCTCCTGGAATTTTTGCCCAACTTCCTCTCTATTGGGATGCATCACTCCTGAGCCTGGAGGAGGTAACCCTGGAATATCAACCAGCTGTCTTGGGCCCTTCCTCCCTCCAGGGTTTTATCCCATGGTATTTGACCAAGAAGATCTCTGAAGGTGCCAAAGTTTGGCCTCCTGAAGTCTAGGGCAGCAAGTTTGCTCTACACCTCCTCCCTGCCCTAAGGAACTTGAACTCCACCACCTCATGATCCCTGCAGCCAAAGCTGCCCTTGAGCTGCACATTAGTCCTTGTTGGTGAGCACAAGGTCCACCATAGCCCCCTCCTCCCTGGCTCCTCTGTGTAACTGAGTTATTGTCTGGAATTCCTTTGTGCTGCCAGCCATTCGAGCCACAAAATCTAACAGCACAGGCTCTCCTTTGCAATAGCTGGCAGCAAAGCATTCTCCATATTTACCAAGCAGAGTATCTGTTAACAGAGGAGGTCCCTGGAGATGCATCCATGAGTTACTATTGCATTCCAAAAACTTCCACCAAAGCCTTCCTCAGCCACTAATGGTAGATTTTACAGGGACAATCTGAGTTCACATCCATCTTCAGACACCAATCTTCCCCAAAATCTTTGCCAGTTCTTCATAAAAAGCATGTTGAAGAGGATTCCTGCAGGATTCCTCTCCTCTTCTCCCTGGAATGGTCACATAGATAATGAACAGGAGACTTTCAGGACCTGGTAAAACATGGAGGAAATACTACAAACAACCCTTTTCAGTCCCACTGGAACTAGTCCTTAATAACACAAAAAATGCAACTTTCATTCATCATCTGACCTCAATGCTATAAAGAAACACAGGAGTCCACAGGTAATGATCCAATTTGATTCTGTATGTTGATTAACAGTTAATTACAACGTCTGATGTTATGTATACAGGTTGGGACTGAAGAAACCCAATGGCATAACTATATTCCTAGGCATGTCCTGGATGTTGCTGCCCCTACCACAGCACCATGGTATAACATTAGAACGTGCACTGTAATCACTCCTGGACAGGAGGCACTAAAACAGAAATAAACACATGCAAGCCACCCTCTTCCACCGAAATCACACACAGTTAAATTCTATCCATCACAAATCTTTCCAGTGTAAGAGGATATACAGTTGCATTAAAGGCAACATGATGGTGTCTGTTCAAGATGATTCCAAACAAGGCTGGGCTCAGGAAAATCAGTGGATTTCTTTGGAGGAACAAAGAACCAAACAAAGATGTCTCACCATAGTCCTTGGATATGAACAATAATACAGGCCAACTCCAGAGCATGAGCAGTCACCTAAGACAAAGGACAGGTACAGCAAGCTGTATTTCTTCCTATGGCCACAGTGCTCCTGCACCTACCTCCTGCACTGTCACTTTTTGTCCTTGGTCACACATTGTCTCAAGCACATGCTTCCTTTGCACCTCTGGCATAGTACAGGACAGTGGGACTTCATCCTGGGTGGGCAGTTAAACATGCTGGAGATCAAGTCTGCCAATATAGGGAGAGCGGAAGGATCCCAAGTAAAGGTGTCCATTGTGTTCATGTGCCTCACTGACATAAGCTATTGTCACTCCGTTGGGATCATGGAAGCTTCTTTTGTAAGATCCTGTCTCACTCAGTTCAACAACAAGGCTATATTTGGGTACAAACTTTGTCACAGTTTCCTGATTCAGCAACTGAAAGAAAAGAAAAAGAAAATTAACCAAAGGTTTTGTTCTCCACACTGATCTCAGACATTTATACAGGCAAAGACCACTCCACGCTCCTCAGAAGCAGCATCTAAGAACACAAGGACACATTTTGAGTAAACACTCTTACACAGGGTTAACACATTAATATCTGAAAAGCCAACTTGAGAAGAAACGAAAGGATCAGCAGAAGCTCACTCTACTTCAAAGGCAGGCTGAAAGGCTGCCCACAGAAGAGACAGTGGCTTGTTCTGTGCAGCTGATGCCAAGCTCCCCACGGAATCACTCAGCGCTCCCACAACGTGCCAGGAGAGACACGGCCAGCACAGAGCTTGTTCAGCTGGAATGGAATGGAATCCTAAGCACTGCTTGCTAATTTCTATTTTTTCCAGGACAAAAGCGTTTTCAGGTTTTTGCATTGTTTAAAAAGCACCATGCTGTCTCTTTAGCCCTTAGAAAAACACATTATCCTTGCTCATCAAAGCAGGGTGACACAAAAACAAGCATAGTGAACCAGAACAAAATGTCACCTAACATCATCCACAACATACACACTGTCTCCTAGGGTGCCTAGGGCAGTCATGGGAACAGCTCACACTTCCCAAATGCTCTTCAGACACCTGGCAATAAGCAATTTAGGCACTTCAGGTGAAGTCTTCACGTATCCAAATGCAGATTCTGTCTCTTTTTCTTTCCTAAGATCAAGATGGAAGGCAACTTAAGAGATGTGTATCTGCTACTCGAAGCAAATGTTAAATTTTTCTACCTATATAAGGGCTGTTCCACCAGGGGAAAGCAACAACAGTCTTAACCACAGCACCTAAAGTTTTTTTAAATCTTCCTGTAAAGAGGAAGAAACAGGACAAACAAATATTTATCACGTCCATTCCTCTACTAAAGGTGATTTTTTTAAAAAGAAGTTCTCTTAATATTTTTACCTTAAATATCATTCTTTTAATCCATGTTTTTTCAGATAAGAAGTCCAACAAAGAAAATCCAGGATTGGGTCGCACAGCTGCCATAGCTACCCAATATCCTCCAGAGCTGCTTAACCTGATATTGTCTGGAAGACCAGGCATATTCTCAACAAACATATCCGCTCCACCTTTCATCAGCCCAGACACATAATACCTGAAAGTTATAGATAAGAGATTAGAACATCTTAACTCAATCAGTTTAAAAAATAAATGAGAGTCACAACATTTAAAAAAAAAATATTCCCGTTATTTTGGTACAGGAAAATACAGCACTGCCACAAGCTTCTCCCCAGGAAAAAAGCCAGCTTACTCCACTGTGCTTACGGTGCCCACAATTAAAAACACCCCAAAAAACAACAAATTAAGTATTGAGGAAGGTCACCTTATTTGTCATTTTTAACTAGGCCTAACTAAAGTGTAGGGTTTCTTTTGTCATTCCACTCATTTACCTAAACAATCCCTACACAGATCAGTAATAATTTCAAAGTCATACTTGCCTTCTGATCCTAGCCATGGTTGTCTCCAGCACTAGGACAAAGTCTTCTGCAGGAGAGAGCTGCACACCATTGGGAAACCTCAGCCCCACCATTAAGACTTTCACTTCTTTTGTCACTGTGTCATATTCAAGGAGGCTGAAAAGAAAACATTTTTGAGTGAAGATGAGTATTTATGCATCTGTTTCATTCTTCAGGCGTTCCATCTTTTCTCGCATGCACCACACTGAAGTTAAGAAGGCAGAATAACCAGGAAGCGTTTGTTTATGAACACAAGAGAAATAAAAAGGCACTTGAGACTGGCAACATTCATGGAGAATTTGGGCTGAATGTAATGCTAACGCCTTCATTTTGAAAACAAATGTTCCATGCCAGTCCTCTTGAAGGAAAAAGGGGAATCTCATTAATTTTGCTGCAGGTCTCACTAGCAACAGCCACACAATTCCCTCACCCTCCCCTGTGCAGTGCAGTGTTCACAAAGGTGGGTTTATAAAGAGAAAAAACGTGAAGATCAAGGAAGTGGTGAAGTACTCTCCGACAGCTGAGCTTACGGTAAGTTAAATGCCTTGGGAAGAGATACTTGCCGCCCATCATCTGTGCCTTCCATAACCAGGAACAAGTAGTCTTGTCTTTTCCATTTACTGCTGGAGTCAGTGAAGTAGATCTTCCTCCCATCCCTGGTCACTGTAAGATCATTTACAAATGACAACTTCTGGCCTTCTATCAGTGTTTTGGTTGACACAAGTGTCTTCGTTTCACCTGGTTACAAAAAGAAAAGGAAAAAAAGACACACAATATAGTCACACCAAAATGCATCTCTCTTCACTTTGTGTAGACTTGGGTTACAGAGAGGTGAAGAGCTTTTCACTACCACAGTGAGATCAAGGCAGAAACAGGAGTACAGTAAACACAACAAAAGGTTTTATGTATCAATCTTCCTCTTTTCCTTTCATGAAAACCAAAACAGCTGTAACAGAGCTCTATTCATGGATCCTGGGATACCAATTTTAACAACAAAACCCATGTAATGCCAAAAGATAAGTCACTGGTAGCTCTGATCCAGACAGCCAGATACAGAGAGGAAGTGACTGCTACAAGAAAATAAATATCAAGTTCTTGCATGACTCATTTCATCCAGACAGCTTCAAATCACTTTACAAAAGAGACAGGCATTGTTTTGCCTGCAGTGTCTGGCAAAACTGCAAATGAAGCCCAGATTTGTCAGTGGAAGAAAACTTTGGAGCTGAAAAGTCATACCTGTATCAGGATCAACTTCATGGAGTCCGTAATAAGCATCTGCCACAAACAGGGTGTTATTTGGCCCAACTCGCATGCCAAGTGGTCTTCCACATGTTGGCTCATCTTCAGGGCCTCCTTAGGAAACAATTTTAAAATGGTTTTCCAAATAGAAATAAATACAAGGCATTTAGGGTACCTACACTGGTGTGTTGGGTCTGGCTGAGATGAAGAGCCCTCCCAGTGCTGTGCTTTGCACAGGCAGCTAAAAAGGTGTTTTGGCTGTTGTTCAGCAGAGCTGGCACACCATCAGCACTCTCTCCAACATTCCCCGCTCCAGTAGGCTGGGGGTGGGCAAGATCCTGGGAGGTGACATAACCAGGACAGCTGGCCCAAACTGACCAAAGGGATATTCACTGCCACATGGTGTCAGCTGAGATATGAAAGCTAAGAAAAAGGAGGAAGGAGAAGCAATTATTATTTACATTTGCCTTCCAAAACAAATGCTACATGTGCTGCAGCCCTGCTTCCTAAGAAGCAGTCAGACATCACTGGCTGATGGAAAATAGAGAATAAAATACTTGAGGGGTTTTTGTGCCCCCCCTTTGTTTATACATTTGACCTCTGCTTCAAACTGTGGCTTATAAAAACTCTATGGCATACGTATGGCACATATACTCATTAAAGAAATTATTTTAAAAAATTATTTCTACTTTACTAGGTGGGAGTGAAGCAGATATCCCCATGCCATGTTTTCACTAGTCTAGAGATAATCATAGAATCTGTCAGGCTAGTAACTAACAGCTGCCCAATTTAACAAAATGCTTCTTCTCAGAAAGAATCAGTTTTACTGCAGGTTGGGGGTGGGGGGGGGGGGGCTGTTGTTTTTTTTTTTTTAATTGAATAATTTTTAATTTTAAAAAACCCTTTCTTTTTCTGGAAAGGTCCAACATTGTCATGAAACAGCTAGTTTCAATACAAAGACACTGAAGACTTCTATATGAGGAGGAAGGGGAATTCTGCAAATCTGAAGGATTTAGATAAATTCAAGGAGATATTTGAGTCCTGAAGAGCTAAGAACTTCAGAACATCAGCAGTCTGAAAAATTAGTATGAGCAATTTTTGGAGAAGGCAGATGGCATCCAGCCTTTCCACTTCCCAATTCAAGGAGTCCAGGCTCCCCATTACCACTTTGGCCCCAAAGAAACAAGGCAGCACGACCTTCCCACCTCTCCCAAGCTGTTCAAGTCCAATGGAAATGAGCAGGGTAAAGATGATTCTTCACATCTGCTCCCCACTCATTCATGCCTAAATCCAGCTTCCAACCAAGGTTGTTCTACATATCAGGCAGCCAAAAGAGTACTGCCAAATCAGCCCAGAGTCTAATCATGTGAGCATCCACATAAAATTACATAGAATAAATAATGAACATATCAATGAGAGCGAACAGGAACAGCAACAGTTCCGGACCTTAATTTCTAACTGGCAATCAGCACAAGGCTGTGGAACCTCAGGTGAGCTTCTGTATCATTACCACAAACAAAACTCCCATCACTCCCAACAAACACCAGACAGGCTTCACAGACTGCCCAGGCACTGCTGAGATGGACACTAAGCTTCCCATAGAGATGATTCTGTAATAAATAAGCTGTTACTAGTTTTCCTCACTCAGTTACAGAAATCACATTAAATGAAACAAATAATTTGTTCAGAAAGAGGTGTAGAATTCCACAAGACATAACTGCAATTTAGCAGTGAGAAAACAAAAATACCATGACTAATGCAGGATCTCTGCTAAATCAAGTGCAGCCACAACTCCCACTGTGCTTACAGAGCAAGGGAAATAGGTACAACAAAATGCAAGGAAAAATTCTGTAGATTGGAAAGGTGGTATTTATTTTCAAAAGTCTCTAAGTAAGTTACTATCCTTCTGTCCTGGGTAACCAAAAAATTGTATTTCTTATCTTCCCTACATCAACCTGTCCAAGATGACCACTGCCCCTTTAGAAACCAGGGGCTAGAAGAACTGGGGTGTTTTACCCCAGGCTCATGGAGACAGGTGACCTGGAGTCCCTTTAAAAGAGAGCAAAGAGGCACACTTAGCTCCTCTGTTCTCCCTAGGGCTTTGGAGCAGAGGATGCAGCTTTTTTTTTTTTTTTTTCTCCCAGGCTGCCAAGAAAGTTGCCTGGGGCCGGTTCTTTGAGTCAAGGCAGTGCAAGGCAGCCTGGCAGGTTTGTTTATCTCCAGGCTTTGGAGAATTCCTTAACATCTTTTTGACTGCTGTTGCCAGGGGCAGCCCTGTTTTTTGGGTCAGGGAGGACATTTCCTTCAGACCTTTTTTTACTGCTCCCATCCAGGACAGCTCCACCAGCATCATCCCCTCTCTCTAGGAGTCCCAGTCACTGACCCAGTTCCAGCTGCCACTGTCATGAGAGCTCCTGCTGGTCCGTGTGGAGCAGATGGATCAGCAGCATTTGACTGCTTTTGGACAGGAACAGTTCTCCAGGATTCTTCTGTTTTGTCCTTGTTCCCTGGTGGCTGTTGTTGGGGGATGAGGGGGTTCTGTGATCATGGAGGATTGGTTGCTGTGTTGGTTATTCTTTGTCAACAGGGCAGTACCTCTGTATCTAGTGGTTATTACTGTTATCTTGGTTGCTGCTGTTGTATTTTTTAGTAAACTGGTTTTTTCACTTATATCTTCTCACATTCATCTCTCCTTATTGGTAAAAAGGAAGGGTTAAAAATACAAGGAGAGATAACTCATTTTGGAGTGTCCCATCTGTATCACTGTTTTAAACCAAGACACTTTCCTACTCACAAGCTCATTCACCCACACTTGTTTAGAAGTCCTCAGTTTTTATGAGGTGGCCCTCCAGCTCATAATCTTGGTGACTTCAGCTTCTACAAATATCAGACCAGGTTGCTGCCCATTTTTTTTTTTTTTCTTAAGATAGATGCTTTTTCTGGATAGACTAATGGGAAAGGAATGTTATTTGTGATGCACTTCACTCTTGTCTTCCTCCCAATGTTAAGATGCCGGATTTTCCACCAGCACATCATCCATGGCAAAGGCCTGGCAGCCATGACACAAAACCCCCTTGCGTTCTTAAATTTTACTGCTGGAAACTGTGTGCTTTGCTATCAAGATCACCCATTTTCATTCTTTTGGCCCTCTGTTCTACTCTTACTTCCAATGTACATATTTTCACTCATACTTCACTGATTCAAATACACAAATAATATTTCTGCTACAAATTTCTGCAGAGCAAGACATGCACCTGCAATCCAGACTGAACACAGTTTAGCCAACACATGCCCTTGACCCAGACATTTTCAGGCACACTGTACTCAGGAGCTGTCACTCACCACAAGGACCGTGGCCAATTCTGGCTATTGTTTGTATTTCCCCATCTTTAATTTTGATAATCTTCCCATCAGCTGTCCCAGTAAACAGAACATCTGCAAAAACAAAAACTTGTGTGATTAGGTTGATCACAAAACAATACCTGTAAACATCCTTCTACTCGCATGAAGTAGGGAATAAGGAGACTTCAACATTTATTCACAGAAAACTTATTCCCAGTCAGGTTGATTATTTCACTAATAGGTCAGCTGTCCCTTGCAGGAAGGTTTCCATAAAGAGTTTCCAATGAGACTGATGAAACCAGGCAACATAAAAAAATCCACATCTTCAGGTAATCCCTTTAGCACATTGTTAACAGATATAGGTAAAAAAGTGTAATCTGAGGAAAGAGTTTACAGTAGCTTCTTACTGGTAATGTATTTTCTTACAAATATTTTACTAATAAATTAGAAGATGAAGTAGAAGAAAAATAAATTATATGGCACCTACTGAGCACCTCTTGCACTTGAAGGTTCTTTCAGTAAGGGTTAAGAGTAGTTCCTAGCCTAATCCCCTCTTCAGGAGGCACAAGAAACACCCCCTGAACAATGCCAGGTTCCAACTACGAGGATGTCATGGCATTAGAAGGACAGGTAACTCATTAAGGAATTGCTCAGAGGTGGCATGGGTTTGTGACTTAGGAAGAGCCCACCTGCCACAAGAGAAAAGTACCGGATGGCACCTATGTTGGTTACATTTCTTCCAAGAAGAATCCAAGTTTTAAGAGTAACTAATATGGAATATATGGGATATGACATTGTGCAACAGCATTAAAATGTAAATATGCTATTTATCAATTTGAGATTTCTTTTCTATCACCACAAAATTCAGCTCCATCAGAAGCAATGAGTTTTAAAAGAACAGGTAGTGGCTTCTAAATATTAATTCCCAGTTAAAACCTAGCCAAATGAAAAATGGGACCACTTCCTTCAAACTTAAGTAGCCCCTGACTACATTGCTGATGCTCTCAGTCCTGGAAGATAGATTTTTAATCTGACAACAAGATTTATTTTGAACTCATGAAAGAGAAGAAAAACAGTATAGAGAACCTAGGTTTTTCTGCATAACACAATTACTTTTAGAAAACCTCCACATTGAAAGTAACTCCCAGAGTTTGTTATCTAAGAGGGCTACTGCTGAACAAACTCTTACCAATGAAACAACATTTAAAGAGCCTTCTTTAATAGCTGGTTTTGTCAGTGCTTACCCCCAATATTGACAATGGACTCTGGTCCAACCACCTGGTTTTCCCACAGCCGTTCAGCTTTTCGTAACTTGGTGTTGGGCTCTAAAACACCCACCAGGAGGGGAGGTTCCTTCAAACTACAAAACAGGAGGACCACGTGATCCTTTGCACAAAATGCAAACATTATTGAGTAACAAATTTGATCATGTTTTCCCCTACTTTGCCAACTCCTGCACACCTGACTTATGTTTTACATAAGGCATATTTCAAAAAGTGTTGCAGTAGTTTGAGCACTTGGCCTTTAGTGAAAATGCAGTTCTTGTCTCACAGAAGGCAAGAGTGCACTGACTGCCTGGGTAGCAGAAAATAATTTTCTAGATTAATTATTAAAGAATGTAATTCAGCTCTTTCAATGATCAGCAGGGACACACAATTGCACAAGATGGCTCAGAAACAAACTGGGTGTGAATGATATTGCAATCACTCCCCAATTTCTCAATCCAGATAGAACCATTTTGCACTGTTAACTCTTGTTTGCTGAAACAAAACAACAAAGCACACAGAAGTTATGCTTCCAGAACATTTGCTTCAAAACAAAACAACTGTTTACCTTATGGGCTGAGGGTCAATAGGACAATCCAGGAGAAGAGTCACTCCAAGCAGTGGCACAGCCACAGACACAGCCAAAGTCAGGAAAGTAACACGGAATACCTTGCTGCTGTAAGTACTGCCAAAACCAAATAAGAAACAGGATTAACATTGTTTTTAAATGCAATTGTCCTTAAAAATCTGTAGCAGCCTCTTTTCTTCAGAAAAGGAAACAGTAACACTTTTGCACAACTTCCATCCTCACCTTCAAGGTCCATTTTGAACATATTAGGACAAGAGAAAGGTCTCAGGACACTGGCATGAAAGGCTGAACATTTTTATGTGAAGGTTTTATTCATGCTACAAGTTACAGCTGACTAAAAACAAACAAACAAACAAACAAACAGAAAAAAATCCAAAATAAAACAAACCACCTGAGAAACAGGTGGGTTTTTTTGGTTGGGGTTTGGTTGGGGGTTTTTTAACTTGATCATTAGTTTTGGCAATGGTTTCTATCCAGCACGAGTTTTGAATTAAAATTTCCACTAAAACAACAGCACAGAGGAATCTAAATTAATGGCTGCTTAACTTAGTGAGCACTGGTTTGAAACTCCAACCCCAGAACACAAAAGACATTAAGTATTTTCTCCGTACCCATTAAAACACACAATAAAATACGTAAAAATTTCTTCCATGTGAGAAAACCATATTTTGCTGCCTACAAGTTTTAGAGAAATCAACCAGATATTTACTGAGAAAAGCAGAGAGCCAAGCTCAACAAATCCTAACCTTGTACTGGAAAAGCAGCACACATAATTTTAGCTGTTCTGAACCATTCACTGGCCCAGACAGACAGGCTCCTTACAGGATCAGTTAAATGAAGACAAACAGTGCCTAGTGGTTCTGCACTAATCCTTGGACCACTTCCATTGTTTTGTCCTTCATTAGTCAATCATCCAGACAGTAGGAAATAGGAACCACTGCCCAGAGCACAAATATCCCAACTGGGAGCTAAATAATTATACTTGTGATACTGATATCAGCATCAAGGTAACCTTCAGGATTAGCAGCAAGAACAGCAAGGGCAAAAGGAAGCATAAGGATTTAGGCAGGATTTAAGCACTTCCTGCTTTAACAGGAGATGTCTTAAGGAAGTAAAAACCCTCCAGTCTGCATCTCCTTGGATCTGGAATTGAGAGCATGGTATTAAAACAAAAGGCAATACCCAAGTTTATTAAAAAATCTTCAGCCTCTGGCCTTGTCTGTCCACTGTCCTTCAAGAGATGAAAGCTCAGCAGTATAAGATTAAAAGTACTGTCAGTAGCCATCTGAGCACCTCTGTGACAGCTGAGAACAGCTCACACAAAAGGAGCTGGGAATGAACAGAAACAGAATGAGAACTCATCTGCCAAAGCCAACCTAATTAAAGCTCCTAAAAGCACGATTTAAGTAAGGGCCATATTTCTGATCCCAAACCAAATCTGCAAGGAACTGACAATAAAGAAAACAGGCAGGAAGAACAGGGTGATAAGCAGACACACACTTCAAACCTGAAAATTGCAAGACCTAGTTTAGACACTGCTGAAACAACAAGATTTAAAATAAAACCCAAAAGCTTTAAAAAAAAAATAAACTAAAAAGTAAACTCAGAATCCTTCTCAAACTCTACAATATTGAATAGTGACAACTGTCAGTCACTGGGGAGAATCACTGAGGCAAAGGTTCACCAACAGTGAAACAGAAAACCTTAGTCTATTGTGTCTCTGATAATTAATCCTACATGGCCTTCAGCCACAAATCTCAATAAAGCAACTTGCCAGGACTCCAGCTATAATTACAGCAATTTAGTTGTTACTATGAACTAAAAAGTGAAGCCATTAAAACAGCTCCTGACGAAAAGGGTAGGCTGGCAATGTGCTACTGTGGGTCACCATAGCCAGGAGGCCAGGCTCATTCCCTTGGCAGAAAAGAAAAGCATCTGTCCTCAAAAGTTTCTGCCATGGCTACCAGCCAGAAAAAGGCCAGGCCCAGGAATTTCCTCCACTGTTTTCATACAGAACAGCCCCGTGAATAGTCTGGGTCAGTGACAGAGCCCTAGAAATTGAACTGATTTGAACATCAGGAGAGGCTGAGGAAGGAAGGAGAAGTCTCTCAAGCTCGGAGATGTTGATGCTTTTCTCCAAAAACAGGGACTGAGTGTAAGCCACCAGTCTTTCATTCTGATGACCCCGAAGGGCAGAGATAAGAATCTGCAAAGTACTCAAATCAGAAGAGATATAATAGATGGTGAACAAAAGTATAACAAGTCATCAGCTACCTTATGCACTGAAAGGCAAAGCAAACACTACCACTTCCTTATTACAGCTATTGCCTTTAGTCACAATGAAGTGGTTTTTTAATATATAATTCCTAAGCAGAAAATTGTAAATAGAAATTTTTTAACTTAGCCACAAACAGACTGTTCATAAGGTCAGACGTACGTAGGCCAGTTGAAAAACTGCAGGTTAGTCTTTAAACTATAACCAAGACATAAAGAGACTAACCACAACGACACAGGACTTAATCACACCCACAATAAACCTGTACAAGCTACAATTGGATAACTGTGAGGAGAGGAGAGGAGAGGAGAGGAGAGGAGAGGAGAGGAGAGGAGAGGAGAGGAGAGGAGAGGAGAGGAGAGAGGAGAGAGGACCAGCCAAGACGGCAAACCGCGGCCTCTCTCCGCATGCCCGCGGCGGCCTCTGCCCAGCCCCGGAGCAGACCCCAGCCCTCCCAGCCCTTCCTCGGGCACTCCGAGCCCGACCCGCCGCTCTCTCGGCCCGGCCTGTGCCCTCCCAGGGCCCTCCCGGGCAGCGTTCGTTCCCCGGGGCCGGGCCCAGACCCGGCCCTGCAGCCGCAGCCTCACGGCGGCCGCCCCGCCCGGGCACCCACCTGCCCTCCTTGGCCTCCTGCGCCGGGCTGTCCTCGGTGATGACCTGCGGGCGGAGCGGCCGCCGCTGCCGCAGCCCCTCCGCCTCATTCATCCCGACCGCGATCCCGACCCCGCGGCCGCCGCCGCGCACCGGAACCGTGCCCCGCCCTCCACCCCAGGCCCCGCCCATCAACCCATGGACACGCCCCCACCCAGGCCGCGCCCATCACCGGTGGGCCACGCCCATCATCCTGGCCACGCCCCACTCGGGATTGCAGGAAACCTTCACCGAAACTCCTTGTCCGTGACAGGTGCCCGGCATGTGCCAGATATTATTTCCTTCCGTAACAAAGTTTTGGGATTTTTGTCGTTTGCATACGCTGTCATACACAGTGTTGCTCTGGCTCATTCACGAGACCTCAATTAGAGACATTTTTTGGGGATTTTGACATATATGTGAGCTTTTTAAACTGATTTCGCTGGCAGGAAAGACTTGGGCAGAACAGTGTTTCCTGTCACCTTTCCTTTGTAACTACAAGAAAGGCACTACTAAATTTCCTCTCTAATATGAAAGCATCTTCAATAAAAATAGTATGATTTTCTGATTCACCAAATTTTCACTCACTCTCTCTCTAGTCAAGTTATTTGGGTTTCCTTTTCCTGCCTGAAGCCAAGATTTGGCTTCAGACTCAGGAAGCACCTCTGAGTGCTGTGACTGACAGGATGCAGGGCAGCCACCTTCTGCAGGGAGTCATCAATGTATAACTCCCTGCCAGTCCAACAGCAGGGAGATGGGAATCTGGACATGGGAATGTGCTCAGTAAGCTTCTGAAAACAACTGTTGAACTGCCTGCATAACTTCAAGTAGGAAAGGCAAACTCCAGTGCGGGAAGAGCTGCTCTTCCCAGCTCCCCCTGCCCTGGTCAGGGTTTGACTCAGGATTCCAATCTGCAGCAGTTTGCAGGTGATGTTTTACAATGCACTGAAGTGGGAGCACGATTTCACTCCTCATCCTGTGCACTGGGAGGTGCTATTGCTGCTCTGGTTTTGTGTGTTCTAGTTTCATCTGCTGCCCCACAAGGTTGTTGAAATGTCATTCAGAGCCCTTGTCTTCCAGCAACAGATCTTGACCAATGATAGCTTCAGCTTATTTACATGCTGAATTTTATGTGAATTTGATTATGAAATAGCTGCTTTTAATACAAACAAGTCTATGAACTAAAATTAAAATTTTGCTTAAAACTAAGTAGTGCATTTTTTTCCAATTCATAGTAGTGTCTGATAAAAAAATTACATTGATTTATCCTAGTAACGACACGTGCAAATTTGCTGAATTCTTTTTCTATAATTTTGCTCACAGAAAGTTTCTTACCACAATTAATACAAGTTTGCTTAAATTACATTTGCCATAGCTGAAGGAAACCTTATCAGACACAGTTCCTGTCTCTTGTGGAGTGAAAGCTGTTTTGGGGAGTGGGTGTAAAACCTCCCCAGTGGGTGGATGGAGAACATATTGCCCTGTTTGTACATTACTGTTTTCTGCTGAGGAAGATCCTCAATATTAGAAGAAGATGCTTTGATAGTGCTTCTACATTTTTAATATTTCGTAAGATCTTAATCTTAGTGAAAATTTTTGAGAGGCTTTGTTTTCAAACATCTGTTCTACCCTTTTGCATAAAACAATGAAAGCTATAACAGTGTTATGGTATATCATGAAAAAATTTTTTTGTGTCCCATCATGGGAGTGAGGAAAGATTTAGAAGAAAAACTTTAAATTGCCACGCTGGATCAGTGCTCCAGTTGCAATTTTTGAGGAATGTGTGTAGTTGTTGTATTCCCATTATGACAATATACAATCCATATTTCTCCTAAGAACACCGTCCAGCGCTGTAGCCAAATGTTTCGACTAATTTTCCTTGGTACATTGACGCAATTTGTTCCCCTTCCACCTAAGCAGGGATAGGGAAAGACACGATCCGTTTGCAGTCACAGGCAGAGGGATTACAGCAAAACCTCTTTGTGACTTCCCCAGTATTGCAGATCCAAATGCAGACGCTTGGTGGGGCAGGATGTTTGCAAGTTGCTTGTCACTGCACGCTGTTGGCTCTGCCTGTTCATAAGGAATGACTGCTGGAAAAGCACCTTTTTTTCACTTGCTTTTCTGCTTGTCCTCTCTGTAGAAGATTGTGGAAAGGCAACCGTTCAGGTAGTTCATGCACCCTTTAGTTCCCTCCTCGCCCAGGGCACGGAAAGGAAAGCTGCCCATGCAGCAATAGTGCCTTAAAGAACAGCTGCTGGATTGTAAGCCCATCCCGGGGATCTGTGTGAATTGCAAATGGAGATGACTTGCAATTGAAAATAGGGAATTTTGAGGCAGTAAAATTTCCCCTGCAAAATACTTCTTCTGTAGAAGACACAATGGGGAGAAAATGTCACCCTGCACAACAGGGTATTAAATGTCTTTGCAGATGTTCAGAAAATATATTTAATATTAATATTAAATATTTAATATTTAATATTGATCCAAAGGGTGAGAAACACAGCTGATCGTATATTAACCATGGGAACAACATATAAACAGGGAAAAATACATATAGCATCTTGTTCCTTCTAGATAACTAGATGTTCACATGACCCATGTGTCTGGAGATCCCTGAGGCTTGGATTGTCCACACATGAGCTTTTCTGCTCCTCCTAGGACAACATTCCCAGAAATCTTCCTTATGGTGCTTTTATTCTCTGCTGGAGAAGCAGAGAATATTGGTTTTTGTATTGCTAGGTTTAGTCAGCCTGACTATGGACCTTCTTTTTCCTTCTGGACCTTCCGTATTTCAAAATAATTTCTGTATTTCTCCTATATTTCAAAGGAATTAATGTATTTCTGTATTACAGAAAGAGAACTGTCTAAACCTTAGAATCAGATGAAGTGAATTCCTGTCAGAATTACTGTAATACATGGCAGATACTTAGGAGTAGAGATGGGAATGAATGAGCAGAGAAAAAGAAAAAAGTTGGAACACAAAAGGATGTAAAATTTCAAACCATTTGCTGCTGGCAACACTGCTTTAAAAAAAACATTGACCTGTCCTGTAACTATAATAGAAAAGCCTTTCTACTGGGAAGACAGATGATGCTCCTGCAAAGTTCTTCAACTATAATGATGATGTAAGGACCCAAAGCAAAACTATTTCATGTTCTTTCCAACTTCTAATTTCATAATCTTATCAAGACTGAGAAAGCAAAGTGATACTGCAGAAAGAAGATGGACATTAGAGTAATACAGCAATTTCTGCACATGTTTATAACTGCTTAACATGGCCTTTAGAGAATGCAACTTTGCCAGGCCAGAAATTTCAAATTCCCACCAAAACAAAGGGGAATTGCAAGTCTTAGCAGCAAATAAGACTAAATCTGCGGAAATGCAAACCTGAAAATTATCAAGAAGGACACTATACCTTCAGCAATCCCTGATTGTACATCTGTATGGTTAGTCTAAAACTCAGATGCAGAACAGCAGCATGAAAATCTACAGCTGAATAAAAAGATGGTTTCAAAGGAACATTTGATCCTTCCTGACCCAATTACATGAATACAACTAAGAAACAATTCTGTGGAAATCAATGTGGCTGTAGCAAGGCAATCTCAGTAATGATTACTAAGTAATCTTAGTAAACAAAAATAGCTCACAGGATACAACACTTTCATAAAAATATTGTCTACTCCACCTCTTTCAATGTTCCCTAAAAACACTGGAATTTTAAGATCTGGGATACCTCCCCTCCTCTTCCCTGGCACAAAAGAAATTTGGCACCAAGTTCCACATTGCCGACCATGTCTTTTGGCAACCTGCAACTGTGTCAGAGACAATGAAAAGAGACGATCATATTGAAACGATTTCTCTTTTCTATTTGAAATTTAGGTGCTTTGCTCCTGCACTCACTGACAAAACTGTCAGAAGAGGCAATTCTTCCCTATGAAATGCTTTGTGTCACACCAAGAAGAAAGCCACAAGCCATGAGTCTTCTTTATTCCTACATTGCTTTCTTTAGTTCTTTCTCTAATAGGAATTCGCTTCCTTTCGGTTCTTGTGTGTTTCTTTGTTCGTTTCGTTCCGTGGGGCGCGGCGGCTCCTCCGTTGG